>JAHRIG010000463.1:12042548-12108254 GCA_020311275.1 Eira barbara | reverse complement strand
TCATGGTGATGATGATGATGGTGATGGTGGTCATGGTGATGATGATGGTGATGGTGATGAAGATGGTGATGATGGTGATGATGATGATACAGCCCGCCCATGGAAAGCTCACTGTGTCCTAGGTTCTGCACGGGCTCTTCTTACACAGATCCTCACCTTGTCTTCATT
The DNA here is from genome assembly GCA_020311275.1 of Eira barbara. NCBI lineage: Eukaryota > Metazoa > Chordata > Mammalia > Carnivora > Mustelidae > Eira > Eira barbara. The sequence continues at coordinate 12,108,086 of JAHRIG010000463.1, read as the reverse complement.
GAAACCCTTTGAAGACAAGGAGTCTGCGGCCCCTCATGACACAGTGGCAACTGGCCAGGCCAACCCCACCCATGTGTAAAGTCACATACGGAACATACCGCGGCGCAGTACCAACCAGACCAACCATTCCTGTTTAACTGACGCTGGAACATTTTCAGAGTATGTCCTTGATTGGCTTCTCCTTGCTCTTAACCACAGCGGGGCAGCAAGTGTGCCTTCACGGCTGTGGTTCGGTAGACTCCTCTCCACCACCTGGAGAAGTGACTTTCTTGGCACTTCCATCTTACAGAGGAGGAAAACCGTCCCCCCCCATTGCCCTCCTCCTCCACCTCCCAGGAGTGCCAGGTCCTGGGCCAGGTGCGTGCAGCACACGGGCTGGGATTGACGGCTCGTCCTGCCATCCCCAGCCCACCACGGCCAAGTAGACATGACACAGGCAGAGCTCATGGGGACGCTGCAAAGCTGCCTTGCTTTGTCGCCCTTCTCCCCGTATGCCTGCTCAGCAGGAATGTTCACTGGTTGAAACCTCAGGCATGCCCTGGGACTTCCCTGGTCATTTTATATAATAAAAAGTGACTGCCCCACCGTCACTTGCGATTGTGGAAAACAATCCAGTTTGGTGTCAAGGACATGCAGGTTCCTGCAAGAACTCAAGTGTCTCTCTGACTCAGCGTTGTTCTCCAGCCCAGAGAATTCACTACTGAGCCCTCAGGAGGTACCTTAGAAGGAAGAGGAAGGGAGAGGAAAGGAGCCCCTAGCTAGGGTCTGACCCACCCTGGTTCCCAGCTGACCATTCTCCGGGTGCCTCTGAGGGTTTTCCAAGCCTCTGCCCCAGTGGGTCTGCACCTCGCTGGACCCGGGTGAAGTTTTCTTTAGGAAATCACTGCCTCTCTCTTCCAGCTCTGGCTCTACAGGCTCAGACGCGTTTATCCTGCTGGGTGGCCACAGTGAGAGATCCAAGATTGAAGAGCGGCCCCCCGCCCGGGCGGCCGGGGGGGGCCGGGGGCACAGGTCTCCCCTTACATCGGGGGCTGCAGCCCACGTCCAAGCCCTGCCCACCACTTGGACTAGACCCGCGTCTGGGCCAAATTCTCACTCTGTTGTCAAGAGGCAGCCCAGGGTCCCAGTGATGGAGGGAGGCTATGGACACATCAGCTCCTCCTTGCCTGGCCAGGAACAGGGAGGCCCACCTATGAGCCCCTGGGAAATCCTACTGCAGAGCAAGATTTCTTAATCTAAGGTGACACTGGAAAGCTCAACCCAGGTCTCTGGGAGAGTGGCCGCCCCGTTCAGAGCCCCCCATTATGTCTGGGGGCCGACCTCTCTCCAAGTCTCCTTCCATCCCCTCAGCTGTCCTGCAAGTGCCCAGGGGCTCCTGACCCACAGAGGAGCCTGACACTGGCCTCCATGGGCTCGGAGGCATGTTGTATTTCTCGAAATCAACACGAGCTAGAATTTTCTTTCTCTGTTTGGCAGAGAAAGGCCATTTTCTCCTGGTTCCCCAGTCACCTCTGTGCCGCAGGCCAGGTCCCCGCTCCCTCCTCACGGGGATGCTGGGATCTGAGCCTGTGTCTCAGGCTCAGGATTGTCATGTCTGTCTTCACTCTTCTTCTAGGTGCTTCTCTGTTTTTACTTTTGTGATAGCGTTCTTGAGATGCGGCGCAGGAGCACACACTTCACCCAGCGGGAGGGTAAAAGAGTCGAAGATTTGGGCCCCATTTCCTGCAGCCCCCCACCATCCCAATTTTAGGACGTTTCCGTCACCTCACGGAGGACACTTATTCTGTGTTATGTCCTGGAATTCCTTTATGCCTATAATCCGAGTGCACGGATGGCGGGCCGCGGCTAGGGGCCTCGCCCCGGAGGGCAGGGCGGCGTGCAGCGGGGAGAACGGCACACTCTCCTCCCTCCCGAGCTCACCAGCTTTGCCACGCCAGCTCCTGTGCCCGCTAAGATGGAGACAGCCCGACCGCCACGTTCATCCGGACAGGAGGCTTCGGGAGGCAGCAGCCGAGGGGCTGCCGCAGCCACAGAGCGAGTGCGTGCCAGAGCGCAGACGGACGCCAGGCGGGGCATCCTCGCCCCTAACATCGGAACAACTCTGCAGGCCGGCGCTCGCGGGCTCCGGGGGCCTCGGCGGGTGTCGCTCGGTGCTGCAGTAAGCCAGGCGTTCCACGAGGGGGCAGTGCCGCCCGCAGCGCGCCGGGCGCGGCCTGGATCCCGCCCGAATCCCGGGACACTGCAGAGGGCGGGTCACGCGAGCCTTCCTGTCCCGACCAGGGCGAAGTGCGGCGGGAGGAGCCTGCCGTCAGGACGTCGCTCGCGGGGGGAGGGCGGGCAGGGTCGGCCGCTCGGGACCAGGCTGGGGGCTGTCGGCCTGGGACGGAAGGACACCAACCCGAGAAAAGGGGCAACTAGAAACTATTGGATTCTTTTTTCCAGGCCTGCATCCTGGGCCGTGGCCGAGCTACTGAACTTCCCTGACCCTGAGCGTCGTGACCTGTAAATGGGCGAGGGCCACCTGCCCATGGCCACCTGCGGCTGTGTGCGGACAGGCCGGTCACCGGGCTCTTCCCACCCCCCTACAGGGCAGGGGCGGCCACTGCGGCTCCAACGCAGGACATGGTCTCCCATCAGCCAGGGCACTCGGGTCCTCCGTGTGGGGTCCCGGCCGGCCGACGGCAGGATGCTCCTACTCCGGTTTGCGACAGGTGGGGACTGCCTGGGCACCGCCTCCCAGGGACGCTGGACCCATCCACCAGCGCTAACAGGGCTGGCACCGCCCTTGGCAAACAGTAGGCACTCAACCAATGTCTCTCTCTGCCTCCTTGTCCCGCCAGAGGCCAGGCGCCCTCCGTGGCCTGTGAAGCCGCGAGCTCTCCCCAGACAGCCCGCACGCCTTCTCCTCCTCCCCTCCACGTCTGGGTCAGGCTACAGCCTGTCCTGCTGAGCCTTCCACGGTTCTTGAACGCAGGGACTTCGTGGCCGTGGGTGGGGAGCCCACGTCTGTGCGTTGGGTCCTACGGGCTGCTCGTGTTGCCAGCGTTCCCGCGTCCTGGGGACTTTCTGTCGAGTTCTTTCCGCTGCTGAGAAGGGGGTGTCGAGCCCCCCACCCACAGATCTGGGTTTGTCTGTCCTTTCGGCTCCGCCAGCTCTGGCTTCCCCCGCTGAGGCTCTGTGTTTGGCGGGGGCGTGTCCGGGGGGTTCTGTCCTCCTGGGGGACAGGGCCATTACGGCTGTAGGACACGTGTCCTTGGGCCTAGTCCTGTTTTGCGCCCTAAAGTACACTTTGTCAGACATGAAAACTGGCTCAGTTTTTAAATCTAACATTGGCCTGATACGTCTTTTTAAGACCTTGTAATTTTTTTTTTAAGATTTTATTTATTTGAGAGAGAGAGGGGGAGAGAGAGCATGAGCAGAGGAGGGGGAGAAGCAGGCTCCCCGCTGAGCAGGGAGTCTGATGCGGGACTCGATCCCAGGACCCTGAGATCCTGACCTGAGCCAAAGGCAGACGCTTGACCGACCAAGTACCCCAGGGGCCTCAGAGCTGCTGTTTCAATTATCAGTCATACGTGATGATACAGCCCGGGAGTCTCCTGCTCTCCCTGCTCCTTCCTTCCTGGGGCTCCATGTCTCAGTCTTGGATGGCTCCCTTTCTTCACAAAGAGCCTCTGCAGGCCTCCCGGCAACCCCATCTGGCTTTCCTTCCCCGAGAGCGTCTGCTCTCCCTGCATCCCCAAAGGACGGGCCCTCGGTCTGTGGAAGCAGATGGTTGCACGGACCTTGGCTGCCGCCGTTCCTCTAGTTCGGGGCTCACTCAGCTTCTTGAGTCTGCAGGCCGGGGGAGTGAGGAATCTCAAGGGGTCCGTGGGGGCTGCCTCAGCTGCTCCCTTGTCCCCGTCCTGCTCCTCTCCGGGGACTTGATGACACCAGGGAGGGTCTCTGGACAGGCCCCAGCAGCTGCCGGATTCCTGGGTCTGCCAGGCGGGTGCAGATCCCCTCCCTGGGCCCGGAACTCACGGACCCTCCCGTCACCTCCCTTCCGCGGCCCGTCCTCCCGTGCGGTGCTCTCCAGGTCTGGGGTTTGTTTTGCTCCTTCCCATCCCTCCTCTTTGCAGTGGCTTCTCTCTTTTGTCTTCCCGCTGTAGGAACAAGGCTTTCATGTGCTCCCAAAAGCCTGGTCTCTGGGTCATCGCGCATCAGATCATCCCACCCGGTTCTTGGCGCACGGGGGATGGTCCGTCGTATCCAGGACGTTTCGGCTGTGAAGTCAGGAGACTCTGCGTCCCACGTCCGACTGCTCCGTGCTGGGGCTGGAGAACCAGCGTGCGCTGTGCCCGCGAGGAAAGTCCAGTCGTCACAGAGATGCCACGAGATTTGGTCCGTGTGGTTTACCTGGTGCTGTGGTCCCCACGGTCCTGATGTGGCTGCCTGGGTGGGGGCGGGGGGCACAGGTGTCTCAGTGGTAGAGAAGGGGGACCCGTGGCTCAGCTTCCCTGGCCTAGCCTTCTTGGGGGATCCCGGGACAGTGGGAGACACACCATGCTTCCTGGGGGGGCAGGACATCCTGCTGGTGTCCCCCCCACCGCCCACCTTGCTGTCTCAGATGCATGGGGACAGAGAGGCCTCATGGGCCCGCTGGGTTGTCCTGGCAGATGCCTTTTGCGGGCGCCCTCCCATAAGCAAAGGGCTTTGGGGGCCCACCTCCCCCACCCATACTATGACCCCGGCCCAGGCTTGTAAACAGCGTGCAGTTTGGCCGTGTTTTTTTGATTCTCGCTTTGCCAAGTTCTGGCCTCTGGTTCCTCTGGAACCTTATGGCCATTCATTCTTGGAGCTTTCTCTTGTTACCAACTCAACAGCCTTGCCCAACCCAAGCATGTCCAGACGCGGCCAATCCCAATGTCCCTTCCTCCGTGTTCCCGGGGCCCCAAGTCCACCTGGAAATTCTGATTTCACGTGGAGTCTGCTCTGTGAGACGTGACCGGAGACCCTGGGGAAGCTCGGCTCACGATCCTGGGGACCACACACATGCCTCGAGGGGAAACAAGGAACCCGACGGAGGATACCACATGACGTCCCCAGTGGGCGGGACCAGGTGTTCATCTCCAGTAGATCCAGGGTCCCCTGGTGGGCGGGACCCCTGACCCATCTGACTAACAGATCCACGGGTCCAGTGTGGGCGGGACCCAGGCACCCTCTCCAATAGATACACCGGGCCCAGGCACCCATCGTTAACTGATCCTGGGTCCCTAGTAGACGGGACAGCAGTGTTCATCTTCAGTAGATCCTGGTCCCCAGGGGATGGGACCTGGGCAGTGACCAGCAAAACATGCACGGTCCCAACTGGGCAGGGGGAGGGCCCACTATTAATAAATCCAGGGCCCAAGAGGGTGGGCACAAGCAGCCATGTCCAATAGATCTGGGTCCCAGTGGGTGGGACCGGGCACCCATCCCCAGCATGTCAACCAGTGGTAGCCACTGAGTGATGAGCAGGGAGTTAATCTGTGGACAAGCTCCCATCCAGGCAAGGACCTGGTGGTGGGAATTCTCTGGGTGGGCTCCAGGCCACGGTGACCCATCCACACTGTGCTCCTGGAAAGCCCACGCTAGTAACTGTCGTATCGGTGCCTTGCCCACTTTTACTCTGTGACACTGGTCAGGGGTCCAGCCCTGCCGCCACCCTAGAAACATCCTTCTGGATGACACTCTCCCAAGTGTGTCTCCTCTGCCTTAGGCCCCTGGCTGGGGCAGAAGCAGTCACCCCAGCCTACAGCGGGAAAGGAAGGCAGCGCCTGGGGAGCCCAGTGACCGTCCACCCACTGGGGCCCCGGGACAGAGCCACTCAGGGCTTTAGGACACAGAAAGCATGAGGGCCATGGGTCCTGGGTCTCCATCACCTAACTCAGGAAGGAGGTCAGCCAGGGAAAGGGAGCCCAGACCCCAAAATGCAAAAAGCCAGCATAATGAGCCCCATCTGACCAGGGAGCCCCTCAGAGAGGTGCTGGGCGACACCTGCATCCGATGCAGCAACAGATAAACCCACCAAACGGCACACTCGGGTCCAGCCCCCACGCTGTAGATGCCTGAAGGTTCCCTCGGGGCTGAACATCAGAAGTCAGGTCCTCGGAGCAACGGCACACGTTGCAATTAAATTCTTAGTATCCCTGAGTGCAGGCGCCTGCGGGCCTCAGTGGGTTGAGCCTCTGCCTCCGGCTCAGGTCATGGTCTCAGGGTCCTGGGATCGAGCCCCGCATCGGGCTCTCTGCTCAACAGGGGAGCCTGCTTCCCTCCCTCTCTGCCTGCCTCTCTGCCTACTTGTGATCTCTGTCTGTCAAATAAATAAATAAAATCTTAAAAAAATCTCTGAATGTTATTTTTCAAAGGTTCCTGGGTAGAAATCTTAAAATAGATGCCCAAGGCAAAACATATGTGAATTTATTTTTTTATAGTTTTTAAAAAAATTTTTTAATTTATTTATTTGACAGATCACAAGTAGGCAGAGAGGCAGGCAGAGGGAGAGGAGGAAGCAAGCTCCCTGCTGAGCAGAGAGTCCGATGCGGGGCTCGATCCCAGGACCCTGAGACCATCACCTGAGCCGAAGGCAGAGGCTTAACCCACGGAGCCCCCCAGGAGCCCCCATATGTGAATTTATAACTGAATCCAACGCTCCATAAAACTCCCACTGAAACACATGTACGCACAGGTGTGCGCGCACACACACACACACACAAGCTCACAGAGGCGCATCCCCCTCTGGGCACTTCTATCCAACACAACAAAAGCCGGTCTCCCCGAGGCTTTACCATGTTGATAACTTTATTATACTCTGAATAGAGACAATATCTGAAAAGCAGAGAAAACGACTATACAAAGGGTTTATAGAACATTCATTTACATACTGGATATATTCTTTACAATATAAGAAAAGTAAAAATACCCACTAACGATAAGGCCACTAAGGAGACGCGAGGTCTTCGACGCCGAGGGTACACACGGAGACCTTAAATTCAGTGTGGCTTACCCCGGCGACAGGTTAACACTGGAGGACAGGGCGACCGGTTAACGAGCGGGCTAACAGGACCCTGGCTGTAAGGCGGTGGGGACCCCGTGCCCGCCAGCGCCCGGAGGCCACGTGCCTTCCACAGAGCGGCCCCGAGCCTGCTGGGGGTGGGGGCGGGGCTCCCCGAGGTCGGAGCCCCGAGTTCCCAGATTCCTCTTACTGCGCGTGATGCACGTGTAACAGGGAAAGAAACCTGCCGCGCCGGCTCATCAGGAACCGGGGAGCAGACTTCCTGACGTCCTGGCCGCGGCCAGGAAAAGCCACAGGCAGCCGGTCCGCCTCGCGAGCGAGGGGCTGCGGCTTCTTGAGCACTCGGGACAGGGACTGCATGGGAGGCCCCGGAGCCCGGGTCACCTGCCTGCTGTGCTTCTGGACCCCTCACCGGCCCGCGCTCCGGTTTCTAAATTAGCCCTCTCTTCGTGGGAAAGGTGAGGGACCCAACCTGCGGTCTTTGGGTCAAACTGGGTAGAAGCCATCTCGGGATGAGGTGCGTCTTGGGGACAGCATCTCGGGTCCCCTTTGGCCAAATCTCTGCCATGAATGGAACCCTGAGCTGCCAGCCGCCTCTGCTGAGGACCAGGCCCCCAGGGTCCCCAGGAGACATCAATGCGTCCCACACAGCCACACCGACACCTGTCAGGGAAGAGGTCTGTGAAGACAACACAAACATTTGGCACAGAAATGAGGCACTTATGTTTGGGGCATGAGAGGAGCTGGACAGTGGATCCGTCTCCCCGTTTTCACCAGCATCCGACGCCCTGCAACGGGCGGCCTTACGCTCTGCGCTTCCCCACATCTTCTCGGACCCACTCGACACAGAGAACTCACGACGCACGTTCGCGCCGCTGGAGTGATGCCTGCTGGCAACGCCCAGGTGGCCGAAGAGCTGGTCTTGATTTTGGAAAGTCGGGCAGAGCGGGCAGCTCCTGGGAGCCCAGAGCCACGGGGTGCCCGGGCTCTGGGCACTGACTGAGCATCCGGTCCGCCCTGGGGGACGCACAGGAGCCTTGGCGTGACTGGCATCCCGGTCCCAGATTCGGTAGCTCGGAGATGCAGGGGAGCGGCTCTCAGCCAGAAACAGCCTCGAAGGACTGGGATTCCTTATCCTCCACTTCCTCCTCTGCTCCGGATGCCGGAAATGCAGGATCCCAGAGGGGGCCGCAGAGGCGGGGACAACTGGCTGACAGTTGAGGGCCGAGAACTGCCTGGGAGAGCAGGGCCGAGTCTCCTCCCAAATGTGACCCGCCCCCCAGAACCTTCCTCCCCAGAAAGGACGTCACCCGCCTGCCGGACGGGAACCATCCACCAGTGAGCTTTGGGGAGGTCAAGGTTGCTGAGGCTGGCCTGTCGGGGACGCGGCCCGGGATCGTGGGCACAGGCTTGGCCTGGCAGCTCGCAGCACCGGGCCCCCATCCTGCCCAGCAATTTACCATAAATAATTTGGCATAAGTAGAATATAAATTACACAAAAAGACACTTCACGTCCATGTTCCTTCTCTTCTCACGGACAACACCCCGTTCGGAGCTAGAGCAAGAGCGGGAGGCCGGAGCCATCACTGCCTGCCGGGCCGGGGCGCTCAGGCAGCTCAGCGCCCTCCCCAGGGACCGGGTGGCCTTCCTGGTCCTCACAGCCAGCGCGTCCCCCACTGGCTCGTGCCCCCAACTTCTGGGAGGGCCCGACCTGCACGGACCTTCAGCAAACATGCATCCCCTTCTCGGTGAGCTAGTTTCTCTGTCATGGGAGAGAGGTCTCCCCCGGGTGCTGGATGGACGGGGGCCCTCCGCATGGCTGATGGTGCCCCCGGTCACCCAGGGCTGCCATCCAGGGGCCAGATGCACTCCTTGCCACCAATGCCAGTGTGCAAGGAGCACAGGGACCTGCGTCCTCGCTCGGCCCTGCCGCGTGGATCCTACTTTCCTCCACCTGGGAAGCGCTTGGCTACAGAGATGTGCTGGCGAGCAGTGTTTCAGGGAAGGACAGCAGACGGGGGGCAGTGTGTCCTTGTGTCTGTGAAGCCGGAGGAGAAACCCCCAGCCCTCTTGGGGCTGCAATGTCAGGCTGGCCAGATGCTGACAGCGGACACTCCAGCCCTGCTCGGTCTCGGGCTGGGAGGGGTCAGATCTTCTTAGGGGAGCCGATCATGACCTTTGACACAAAGTTGACAATGGCACTGGCAGGCTGCTCGGGGTCGTGCTCCGCGAATAAGTGGCACACGTTGTCTGTGGCGCTGCCCTGCTTCCGGGCCACAAACCCAAAGACTCTGCAACAGAGAAGGTGGGAGGTCAGCGTGCCAGCATCCCGCAAGGCCTGAGAGTGGGTGCAAACCTCCGTCTATTCCCCCTGCACCCCCGCAAACTCTACCCGCCGCTCACCGCCACCCAGCCAGACACTGCCCACACCTGTCCACCCCTCAAGCCCCCAGGTACGGCAGGTGCATGGCTGGCCACCACCCCAGCCAACTGCCCGGCCACTGCCCCGGCCACCGCCCCGGCCACTGCCCTGGGCCACTCATGACCAGGACCGCAGACTCGGGTCAGGGCGGGTCCCAGAGCCCCCGCATGGCTGGTGGCCTGACTCCCCCAGGGCAGGCCAGGTCCCTCCGGTACTGGGGTGGGGCAATCAGGTCACAGGGGGCTCAGGTGAGGGCTGCACACAGGCCCTGCCTGGACATCCCACACTCCTGCCCTCGGGCCTCCTACACCCCAGTTACAAACTACGGGTAAGGAAGGAAACAGTTTAAAAGAACAGCACATCTAACTATTAGAGGAATCGGAGCCGTTCTCCAAATGGGCCTCCGTGAGCCCTGACCCTCGCACGGGGACTTCCGCTGTCCCCGGGAAGCTCGCTCCGCTCCTTCTTAGAAAAACGAGGGATTCATCTGTTCCAGTGGCGCGGCTTCCCAGCCACGAGAGGGTGTGGCTCGAGGAACCCCGATGGGGTAGTGCACCCCACATGCGGGAACACCATCAGCCCTGCGTTGCCAGAGCCCTGGGCCTCCGAACACTTCGTCAGATCCCGAGACAAACAGGACGGTGAACGGGGGTACCAGGGTGGGATCCGTGTGGTTCGAGCGACTCCCGGCAATCGGATTTAGGTTACACAGAGGAAGCCGGCCTGAAGGGTGCAGACGGCTCCAGAAGGTTCCGGGAGCGCCGCTGCCCGGCGGGACTAGCCTGCCGCGGGGCCAGGGCAGCGGAAACCGCGCTCCCCCTGCTTCTGCGAAACGCTGAGCACCGGGTCACTGTCGCTTACACGGGAGGTTCTTCCTCCACCCCGACTTGTGCACCTGCCGTCCGCACCTGCCCCGAACGGCCCGAAAAGCCGTGCGACTGGCTCCACGCTGCGGCCCGGGGAACTGTGTGTCTCGGGGAGGAGCGAGCGGGAAAGCGAACCCCGGGGGGCCCTTCCTACAGAAGGACGCGCTTCTCTGGGTTTAAGCCATGAACGCGCTGGCGCGATTCCCTCATTTCCCTACGGGAAACCCTCGCTGGAACTCAGTAAGGACATGCACTTGGTCCGTGCCGGGAAGGGCACCGGCGTCCGGGAACCCACCTGGAGCAGGGGCCATCCGTGATCCACCTCGCGGACAGAAAAGAGAGGAAGAGTTACGTTAATGTCTTTATTCACTTAACGGGCAAAGGAGGCATGTGCGCTGCTCGATACAAACAGAGATTATCTTACTTCCTGTCCTGCGGATCCAACGCGCAGAAAATCACGCTGCTCACGGGGTAGTGCCTCCGGAAGAAGAGCCTGTCGGGACAGGGTGGGGGGACACGGTTCTGTTAGCGGGCGGGAGGGGGACGGTGACGCACGGTGCAGGCTCCCCAGAAGGAGAGTCGGGCGGAGGATGACTCGGTTACTTGGAGAGAAAAGCAGAGAAGAGCACGCGGACGCCGGTCAGAAATGGGCAGACGGGACGTGGGGCCGAGCGGTGTTGGAAAAGCTGGTTCTTGGCAAGAGGGACGCACAGAGCAGAGCAACACTGAGCCCCTGCCGGCCGCGTGGGGGTCAGGACCAAACCCCGGAGCCCTGGCACAGCACCGGAGGAGAACCAGGGGGCCCAGCGTTCCTGTGCTTGCCCAAGAATTGCAGAATGCGTCCAGCCACAGACCACGTCCAGCAAACCTTCCTAGCTGGGGACAGGGCGTCCAGACAGGGACCGGAGCCCACGTCAGACAGGGGGATGGAGCGGACGGCTCGTTGTGAACATACAGAGTAGCTGTGAGGTGGGCGCGAAGGGCGGGTCAGGGCTAGATACTGAAATAACACCTAGCAGCGTCGCCTGAAACGGGACGACCACCAGTCAGATGGAATGACACAGAACCCAAGACGGGGGGGTTCTACCACAGTCTCCCAGTGTTTTAACGGAATCGAGTTAAAGTGTTTTTCTGTTTAAAAATTATACTCGTGTGTGGGTGAGACACTCAAAGGTCCAAACCTTTCCCCCTTTCTTTTTTATTACAATTTTACTGACTCCCAAGAAGAAAAGCCCCGGGCCAAAAGTCCACAGTTTACATGCAGCTCCTGAGAGGTCCCGAAGGCCAGGGGCGTGCCGATGAGGGACGTGTCCAGAGCCACGTCCCGGGGACACGCAGGCTGGCAGGAGGTCCGACCGGGTGCCCAGAAGCCCCACCCGCAGCCCGGGGCCCAAGCACACTCACTTCCTCTGGTTGTCCGTCAGGGTGATGCCCTGGGCCGACACCTTGAAGTGCACGACTGTGCACAGGGGAGGCGGCTCCTGCCCGAGGGTGAGGCTCAGGGCCTTCTGGATGGCCTGGTGGCCAGTGAGCGACTCCATCTCCACGGAGTTCAGGTACCACACGTTGCAGGCTGTAAGACACCCGGGGAAGCAGGTGTTCACCGGAGGCAAAGCCCTCGGTCCCTGATTCCACAGGTGTGGATGGGGCGGGACCTGGGACACACGAGCCCGGAGGCCCCATCCCGGGAGCCTCCTGCCGTCTCTGCCGCTGCATCCCCATTGCGGCTGGAGACCCCTCCCCAGCCTTCGTGCTGGTGTGGGTCCGTAGCACCACCGCCGGTCAGGAAACGTGCGGGAGGGAAGCCCGAGGGCCAGCACCCTACAGAACCGTCCGCACACAGAGCTGGAAGCCACGGCATCCAGAGCAACAGGGACTATGCGTGAGGTACGTGACTTGGAGCAGAGGCTGTGTGAAAAGGTGGGGGTTCCTGTCCTGCCTGGGTCACGTCCCCGCTATGTCATGGGGCTGGGGGCTTCTTGCGGGCGGGGAAGCCAACTCTCGAGTCTGAGCAGGCTTGGCGAACAGCCCCACGGCCCTCTGAGCCCAGACCCCTGCAGCTCATGCAGAGGCTGACGTGGGACTTCAGGGTGCGCGTGAGGTCGGTGTGACCTGAGACACTCAGGACTCCGCCTACCGTTCCCTCCCAGCAGGAGTCACGGCCCCACCTGGCCGGCCATCGAGAATGTGTCCCTTCCTCCCCCCACCACCCCTAAGAAAACAGCCGCCCATGACGCCTGCCCTGCTGGACGCCAGGCTCCACCTGAGTATCCGTGGCCTGCGAGTGCCCAGCCCGCACCGGCCTCCAGGCAAACGCCGCGACTCACGGCTCATCTTCAAAGCCCGGGAAGCTCTGGGGTCTCAGAAGCCCCTGCTTCCCTGAGTAAGACCTGGTTCTGCACCAAGTTCATCGGAATACGGAGCTCTGCCCTGGATCCTGGGTTGCTGAGTGTGACAAGCATGTCAGCCAGGGTCCCACTGAGGTCACGGGGAAAAACCACCAGAATCGAATTATCATCAGAGCCACAGAAGAGGTCCAAGTGGAAAGGCCCAGGAGAAGGGAAGGAGCAGATTCCAGAAAGCCTCCCGGGAAGGATGCAGCCCGAGGCCGGCGGAGGGGGTCTTCAGTGAGACTGTCCTCTCTGCACGGAGCCGACCATGCTCACTGTAGGGGGTGACCCCACTTCCTCTAGGGGCACAGCCCCGAACTCGCCATCGGCAGCGAGTCTCCTCCGAGACCCCAGCTTTCCCCTACAAAGTCCCCTGAACCACTCCCTTGCCCTCACCAAGAGCAGCTTGAGACGACACCCCGGTACCAGCCAGAAATGCCCTGTGCCGCCAGGCAGCAGTGACAGGAGACTTCCTATCCCAAATGTGACCGTTTCTGGGCCTCCGGGCTCCACTAACACTACGCATTCTGAGGACGATCCCTGTGTCTCTGGCTGTGGAGGGCACTTTCTGGAGCCCATCTCCACCCATCTGCACCTGTGCTGTGCAGAAGAGGGCACAGTGGCCTGGAGACCCCAAGAAGCAGTCCAGCAGCCTCGCAGCCCCCGGGCGTCCACGCTGCCCCAGCTCTGTGCTGCTTCTGCCGCTGCCGCGGTGTCAACAGGGCACGGTCAGTGAGACACGTCGGACGTTCCCGAGGGTGCGCTGTGGATTTTACCGTGAGGCCTGCAGGCTGTGTCCTTGGCCACAGGTGATGCCTGCGGATGACACTATGTGCCCGTCCTCACAGCAGACACACTTTCAGAAGGTCGCACCTGCGCGCTCTCACCCAGAGGGATGCTTGGGGGGCGGGCAGGAGTCGCAGAAGCACCTGCTCTCTCCAGCTGGCTGGCACCGACCCAAGGGGAACGGCAGGGCTGGGAGTGACCCACACTCCGGCTGCCACCTGAACTTGAGGGGTTCACACGGGTCGTCTCAGGACAGGGCGCGTGTGGGCACATTATGACTGTGACTGCCCAGCGCCCTGTGCCTGCCACGCTCCAATGAAACGCCGGGTCAACCCTGACTGCCCTTCCAGATAACGTGGCCGTCTTTATCAGGAGGCTCGGGGGCCCAGAGGTCCCAGTTCTGAGAAGACTCAGGAGGAGAAATCTTCCATAGCCACGGCGGACGACCATCCCAGAGGTGGGGATACAGGAGGCACGTGCTGACTTAGCAGGAAAACGGAATGGTTCAATGAACCCCCACGCAAAACTGAGCAGCCAACAAACGGGGGTCAGGCCGCAGGTACAGCGACGAGAAGACGGAAAAGGGGAGGGTAGCGGCCACAGCCGACGCTCCGTGTGGCTCACGGGAAAGACGTAAAGAGAGTGGGTCCTGGGATTTCTTGGCACAAAGAGAACCTTTCTTTCCTTTCCTCTTCGTATAGTATCCGCATGAGAAGACGGACATGGTCTGAGCCTCTGGGGGTGACCACCTCACAACCTAGATCATCAAACACTCTCGCCGTGAGCCACAGGCCTGTGCAGCGATGGTATGTCAACTATTCACAAAGCCAGAAAGACGTGAGAGGCGGATGGGAAAGCAGGGTAAAACCACATCCCTGCTATCGTCACGAGTATACAAGAGAAGTGCGCGTGTTTGAGCAGGAGCTGGATGGGTGCCTGGAAACTTCAAGACCGTGTGATGTTGGAGGCTGGACGGCCTGCCTTCGGTTTCATGAGCGTTCCTGTGAGCATTTCCGAAAACACGACGAGGAATTCTGATCTAACTGCAGTTAATCCCACAAAACGGGCACAGCCTGGGTCTACAGGACGGGCTCCCACCAGCCCTTGTGGAACCACACATGGCCTTTCGATAAGGAATCGGGGCGTGGGGAATCTCACCCTTGACGGCAGAGCCATGGGGTCTTTCCTCAGAGCAGAGGAGGGAAGCTGTCCCTTGCCAAACCACAGCCGGGGGCGGGTCTGCCAAGCACATGGGCCCTGGAGCCCCGCTCTCCAGTGGACGGTGGGGGGGGGGCACGCAGGGTGACTAGGGTTTGTCCACCCAGCCTGGCCCCCGACATCCAATTCTACCTGATGCGTGGCCCTGCTGGGGGCGGGGGTCGCCTTGTGGAGCAGGGCTGCCTCCTGTGAACGGGGTCACACCTGTCATACCCACGGGGAACAGAGCCTCAGGGACACACAGCCTCCCTCAGCCCTACTGCGTCCGGGAACCCGGGTCCGAAGACAGCAATGCAAGATTCAGAAACGAGGATGTAACGCAGAAAGGTAGCCTCTCAAGGGTTATTTCTAGTATCGAGAAGCCAGGAATAAGCCAAATGAGCAAGATGGACCATTGTGCAGCCACTGAAAACGAGACCTCAGAGTGAGGGAAGGAAAAACATCCAGGGCGTCTGGCCTCTGAGCAGTTCACCTTTCCTTTCCTCTCTCTTCCGAGTCTCTTCCTTTTTTTTTTTTTTAAATCAAGATTTTATTTATTTGTCAGAGAGAGAGCATGAGCAGAGGGAGGCAGAGGGAGAGGAGGAAGCAGGCTCCCTGCTGAGCCGGGAGCCCGATGTGGGGCTCGATACCAGGACCCTGAGACCATGACCTGAGCCGAAGGCAGACACTTAATTGACTGAGCCACCTGGGCATGCCTTCTCTTTTCTTAATTTAAAGAACTTCTACTGCTTTTATAAAGAAAATATCCTTCACGATATGGTAAGTTAAGGACACAGCGTAACACTTCTAGGAAATGTGCAAGAGGCCTAGCCCTTCCTCTCAGGACGGACTGTATCCCGTGGCTTCAACGCCACCAAAGAAGAGACAAAAATGCCAATGGTCAGAGATAGGAATGACCCAGAAAGCCCTCGGCCACTGGAGAGGAGGGGAAGCGGACGAGGGAACGTGCACCACCCCCGGCGCTGCCCGTGTCTGCTCACGCTCCCGGGTGCTGCTCCCTCAGCTTGATGGGGAGGGGCTCCACACAGGACAATTCAAGCCCTGGGGTGAATGAGGACACTCACAAAATTTAATCTGGGGGAAAAAAATCAGTTCCCTTGAGGTGATCACCGATGGGACAGTCTGACCGCCTCCCTACGCTTTTTCCAACAACCGCGGGGCCTCTGCGAGCTCGCGGCTGTTTTGTCCTCACTCGAGACACGGATCCATGTCCTGATTCCACGCCTTGCCTTGTCCCCCATGAAGTGAGCTGCGCGGACGTCTTAGAAACATGAAATTTTAAAGGACACAGGCTCCGTGCGCAAAATGCTCAGCTCAGGGGCTACGTGTGGTCTCCAGGACCCACCTCGAGTCCTGGGATCTGCCATTCTTCAGAACAACACGTGATTTAACACTACTGACGCCTGCCATAAGCTCCTCAACAAGACTACGAAGTTAGATCATTGATAAGCCGGAGTAGAAGACGCTGTAATATCTAACCACGAGGGCCACAATGGTTCCTAAGGACGATCAGCAAATGCACTGATACGTTTATTAACTGGACATTTACTGGGGAAAACGGTAACCAAGAAGCTTAGGGAGAAACGCGAGAGGCAGCTTGTCTAAGAGGTTCCTGGGCCAAGTGCAGAGTGCCGAGGCACGTGGGGGGCGGTGAAACCCCAGGCTGAGCGCATGCACCCCGGACATATTAGGCGCCCGGCTGTGGCCTGTGCCGGGTAAGAGTGAGGCCACAGGAAGGGCCATGTCTCCTGGGCCAGGAAGAGCATCTTCCATGCAAACACAGCAGGGATAACACCACAACAACCTATGTGAGTGCCTCCGTCACACTTCCCACAGCAGTTTTCAACGTGTTATTCACATGGTGTTTGCAGCCACGCTGTTGGGAGAGATCATTATCATCGTTATGTCGAGGTCCACGTGGCTGAGTGGTCAAAACCCTGCATGGTAGAGCCTGGACTTGAACCCAGGGCTGACACAGCCCATCCTCCTCATTTTGGACCTCCACGGTCTCTAACACATTGCTGTTTGGCACAAAGTATGTCACCCGCATTCTGGACACACAGAACGTATCCCTCAAGGATGGTCTGAAAACAGAGTTCAACGCTCCATTATTCGTTGTGAAACCAGAGATGGATTTTAGCTCAGCAACAGGCGTAGTGACAGGAGATCCACAGCGAAAAACTGCACGAGAGAACCATGTGCATCGTACAGAGGCGGTAACAAGAAAAGAGCTGTAGATCGCACTGACCTCCGACACAGAGCCTCGGTTGTGAAGCAGGTACCAATAACGCGGTGCGGGAAGGAGGTATTTCTTGTCCAGGCCTCCAACCAGACACTGACATTCCCTTCCCAGCCTTTCCAAGAGCAAACATCCACCATAGGGAACTTGGCTCCCTCACAGCTACAGACCCACAGGAGCCCTGTGGCCTTGGCCGTGTCCACAGCCCACCTACACTGGGGCCACAAGGCCTACATCAAATGCGGCAACGGCGAGCAGGGGACTGTCCTTACCTCACGATGCAGAAAACAGGATTAATATAGACGTCAATCCCTTTCCTGCCCACCAGAGAACAATCACAATTTGGACCTAAACATACAATCCAATGTACATTAGCAGCCCCCAGTGAAATACCTCGGTATAAATTTAATAAAATTTTGTACAAGAAACAGTCACAAGGAAAACTATAAAACTTTGATGAAAAACATAAAATAACTAAATAAACGGACAGGGAGTCCATGTTCATGGATAAGAAGACTCAATTTTGTCAAGATGGTGGTTCTTCCCAACTTGATCTATAGATACAATTCAATTCCAAAAAAATCCCATCAAGTTATCTCGTGGATATTGGCCAATGGATTCTAGAGTTTATATGGAAGCAAAAGACCAAGAAGAGCCAACACATGCTTGAAGGGGAAGTAGAACTACAGGACTGACACTACCTGACTTGAAGATTTACTGGAAAGCCAGTAGTCGCAACCGCGTTATTGGCAAAAGAGCAGACGAATAGATCAGTAGAAAACACTGGGAGCCCAGAAACAGACCCGCATAAGTACAGTCAGCTGATCTTTGACAGAAGAGTGAAGATAACACAATGGGGTGGAGATCACGTCTTCCACAGAGGACGGTAACACAGACCTCACCCCTTTCCCAAACACTGACTCGCCGTGGGCCACAGGCCGGAATGTAAAATGTAAAAGTATAAAACTTCCAGAAGATCACACAGGAGAAAATCCAAATCATCGTGGGTTTGGTGACAAACTTTTTAGAGACAACCCCAAAGGCATGACCCATGAAAGAAAGAAATGATAAACTGGATGTCATTAAAATTAAAAATTTCCACTCTGTGAAGACAACGTCAAAAGAATGAGAAGACGAGCCACAGACTGGGGGAAAATATTTGCAAAAGACACATCTGATAAAGGACTGGTCTCCAAAATATACAAACAACTTCTAGAATTCAACAAGAGGAAAAACACCCAATGAAAAAACAGACCAGATACCTTAACAGACATCTCACCAAAGGCGGCACACAAGCGGCAAAGAAGAGACGATCCAACACAGAAATGCAAATTAAAACATCGATGGGACACGGAAACACACCTATTGGAAACAGCCAAAATCCAGAACCCTGATGACACCAAATGCTGGCAAAAATGTGGAGCCAAAGGAGCTCTCATTCACTGCTGGTGGGAATCCAAAATGGCACAGTGGCTTTGAAAGACAATGCTGGTTTCTTACAAAATTAAACATACCAGGGGCGCCTGGGTGGCTCAGTGGGTTAAAGCCTCTGCCTTCAGCTCAGGTCATGATCCCAGGGTCCTGGGGTCCCTGCTCAGCGGGGAGCCTGCTTCTCCCTCTCCCCCTCCCCTTGCTTGTGTTTCCTCTTTAAAAACAAAAACAGGGGCGCCTGGGTGGCTCAGTGGGTTAGGTCGCTGCCTTCGGCTCAGGTCATGATCTCAGGGTCCTGGGATAGAGCCCCGTATCGGGCTCCTTGCTCAGTGGGGAGCCTGCTTCCCCCTCTCTCTCTACCTGCTTCTCTGCCTGCTTGTGCTCTCTGTCTCCCTCTCTGTCAAATAAATAATAAATAAAATCTTTAAAAAAACAAAAACAAAAACAAAAACCCACACAACGAAACCGAACATACTCTGACTATACAATCCAGGACTTGTGCTCCTTTTTATTTACCCAGAGGAGCTGAAAACTCGCATCCATGCAGAAACCTGGATATGATGTTTCCCGCAGCTTTATGCACAACTACCAAAAGCTGGAAGCAAGCAAGATGTCCTTCAGTGGGGGAACGGAGGAGTACACCGTGGTCCATGCAGACAATGTAAGAGCATTCGGCACCTAAAAGCAATGAGTTCCTAAGCCATGAAAGGACATGAAGGAAACTTCTAACACTAAGGGACAAAGCCAATCTGAAAAGGCTACCAACTCTATGTCTCCAACGGTGAGATGTTCTAGAAAGGGCAAAACTATGGAGGCAAGAAAAGGGTCAGCGTTGCCAGGGTCTGGAGGGTAGGCAGGAGCACGTGGCGCACAGAGGACTTTTAGGACAACGAAAGTCCTCTGAATGATACCCTGGTGGTGGAGACGCGTCATTACATATGTGTCCAAACCCACAGAAGGAACAGCACCAGGGGTGAGCCCCAGTGGAGACTCTGGGTGACAGCGACACGTAACATAGGTTCACGGAACAAAGGTACCCTTTGGCGGGGGACACCATAACGCGGAACGTCAGGCAGGGGGTCTGTGGGAAACCTCTACCCTCCTCTCAATGTTGCCGTGAATGTGCAACTGCTCTAAAACTTCATAAAGTCTATTAGTTTATAAAAACAGGTGCCCAGGCAAACTCGCTGTCCGGGGATCTGTGTCACCCTGGGTTATGGGCAAATGCGGCGATGCTGTCGGCTGCTCAGTTAGGCCCACGAGCGCTCTTACACTCACGGCTGGGGGGGCCGGGCCCCCATAACTGGCTCCCTGCCTTCTCCCCAGACGAAACCCAGGACCTGGCTTTCCCCCATGGTCTCTTGTCTTGTCCGCAGTGGGGGTATTTCCAGCCCGGGGAGGCCTCGCTCTGTCCGTCCACACTCGCTGTTGCACTCGGCCTGGGGGGGCCCCCAAAAGGGAGCTCCTTCATGCACCCAGCAGGAAGGACACCCGCAGACCCGAGGAGACCCCCTTTCCACCCAGGAACTAGGACCAGCGGACACGAAGCCAGCAACTGACCTGCTCCTTGCTTCAGCAGCTCTGCGGCCGAGTTGGCCGCCGTCTGGGGAGAGCTGTCGGCGATCTCCTCCAACGGATCTGCAGGAAGGAGAAGAAAATGCAGGCATGAGTCCGGCTCCCCAAGGAAGAACCTTCACAACGGGGTTCCCAGGTGGTGACGACGCCCGGCGTTCTGAGTAGGCGGAGGAGGCGACGCGGTCCAGGAACACGTCTCTCTCCGCCCTCATGAACCACTGCGGAGGACGAACTGCACTTCCCTACGCCGTCAACCAGTCGCTACGGAATCTACTACAATCACGCGACACCAAGGCTGCCCAGGAAGGCGGGAAGTACGGCCAAATGACACTGTGGTCACGCGAGGGGACGGCGTCACCAGGGCCTGCCTCTGCCGACTTGGCTGGACCCACACGACACTCTCTGGGGTTGACCCACAGGGCACGCGACAGAGGACGCCTCCGGTCCAACTTCTGTGGGCCCGTCCTCATGGACCCGACACCGCCGTTCCCCATATGCACGCGGACAGGCAGGCCGCGCGGAGGACCTCCCCGCATACCTCTGTCTGGAATGAGCAGCTTGCAGGGCAAAGCCAAGGGCGTGATGGAATGCTGACACACCAAAGCCGTCAGGCTCCCTGTGAACGGGAGAACAGCAGACGGGCGTTAACGGGGCCCTACACACCGCCCCGCTCTGCCCACGGCCCGCTGTGGGAAGCCCCTGCGGGGGGGCAAGCGCTTCTGCTTTTCACAACTAACACGCTCCGTTATTGCGGGACTTGGCGCAAAGCTTCAGTGATGTGACCAGTCCCGCAAGACAGCCAGAAGCTACGTAAGGGACCTGCAGGTGAGTCTTGGCCAAGACACGCAGGTGCCGACTTCTACAGAGGACGCCGGCCGTCGGCGGAGTCTGGGACTGCAGCCCAGGTGTCTCCGTGGTCCCCGCCACGTGCTCCAGGAGGCTGGGACTGTGTGTCTGGGTGTATCCCGGCAAGCCTGCGAGGTCGGCAAGGGCTCCTCTCACAGGAAGGAAAGGCCCGCGCTCCGGCTCTAACCCAGACCCCACTCGCGGGCCTGCCTGCAAGGACGCCACCTGCCTGCCGTCTATTTGGGTCTGAAAAACCCTTCGGAACAACTCCCTACCTAGTTTATCGTAGAGACGGTAACTCGGGGCAGGGCACAGGGAGCCTGGAGGGTGGGAGGGGACGGCCCCGCCTCACGGGGCAACAGTCGGGGTGCACACCATTCTGGCATGGGCCAGAATGCCAACTGGGATCTTACAGCCACTTACCGAAATAGGGTTCGTTGGGGCACCCTTTCAACCGCACTCCCTTCGGGGTACACTCGATCAGAAAGTGCCGAACGAGTTCATTGGCCAGATCCCCCGCTGCAGTGAGAGATTGAAAAGAAAGAAAAAAGAAAATTTAAAAAATAAGAGCACAGGAGGATGGGAGAGAGGGACAGAGCGCCAGCTAAAGGGAGGCGCCCCAGAGCCGGGCCGCTGGCGTCGGTGGGCTGCCAAGCAGCACCCTGGAGATGAGAGCAGAGCCCCCTGACAGTGACATGCCCAGAGGTGCAGGGGTCCCGGGGACGGACCCTCACACATTCTGCAAGCATTCCCAGTGCAGGGATAAGTCTGCAGCTGCAAACAGGAACATGCCATCGAGACCCGTCCCCTCGTAACAGGAGAAACTAGAAGGATCAGGACGCTAGGCAAGGCCCGAGAACAAGCCACTGACGGGACCTGGAAAGGACCAGCCAGGAGCCCCATGGCAGACCCCCAGGAAGGAAGCCCTCCGTTACTGGGACCAGACAGAACATCGCCGCTGCCCCCCACCGGCCTGAGCATCCGAAGACGGGGCACGTCCAGAAAACCACCAAACTGAGCTGGAAACCACCCGACAGTGGCACCAGCTGGCGGTGAGTCTGGTCGCCTGCCTGGCCCATGGGCGGCTCCCACACGGGCTGATGGACAACAGCAGCGGGCACGTCAGGGGCGGTGGGGACGGCTGGCAGGAAGGGAGACGGTCAGACGGTCAGACTCCGTGGTAGGCTGTGGCAAACACAGGAGCGGAAAGAAGCAGCATGCCACCTCGGCTGTGGGAGGAGAAGGATCTGCGTCTTCCACGCCGAAGGGGACACGGGCTCCACGGTCAGGTGTCTCAGTGGGACGGCCAGCTGCTGGCTGCCTGGAGAACAGATCTGTCCGGACGTCTTCCACGGCCCAGTCTCTGGGGACCAGAGGTGGATGCTGACTCGCCGGACTCTTCCTTCTCAAACTTCCCCCTGCACCGTGACAGCCAACTGCCAAATCCAGGGCTGGGTGAGGACAGGCAGCCAGTGACGATTTCAACCAGAGGACACCGGTGATGTTTTGTGACCTTCACCTTCAGGCTGAGTCAAGGTTGGCCTGAGAGGTCTATGCCCACCGGGAGGCGAGAACACGCACATGGTACCGTCCGCATCTCCGAAGCCACAGTATGTGCAGGAAGGACGCCGGCTTGCAGTCTCCACAGAGCAAGAGCCCTACACGCTCTGCAGCGCCTGTCCCCACTCTCCCCGCGGACCCCGTCCACAGACACAAGCAGCTCCGGTCCGGAGACTCTCCTGCTCGAGTCCTCGCTCAGGACTGCCGGAGCTTCTCACGCTGGGCTCCTCTCCGGGCTCAGCTGTCCTACTCGATGTGCACAAAGCCTCCTCCTCCCTCACTTGCAGACAGCACCGTCCGGATGTGGGTCGGTGCCGAGTCCCTGCACACCCGCCCCTTCCGCTGCCTCCACGGCAGACATCTGAGAGCCCCTCGGCTGGACACCTCAGCCACCGAACCTCACGTCCTTCTGGGCGCGGTTCCAAGGTCACTTGCTCCTGGACGCCGTGAGCACAGTCTCCATCCAGGCTTCCCGTCCACCTCTCGGGTGCTGGACGCGGCACGCGAGTGAAGCAGGCCAGTGTCCTTTTTCTCCTTAAACGTGTGAGCTCCAACTGCGCTTACCCGGACGCCCCCGTGCCCGGTGATGAGCCCAGCGCCCAGGCGAGGAGCCCGCCTCCTGGCACTTCCTGATGTGGCATTTTTTATGAATTACTGGCGGCTACACTATATCAGGGGAGTCCCCGGGAGCCATTCTTCCCATGGCATCTGCTCACTTCATGTCCCTGTGTCACAGTTGGGTATTTCTTGCGGTATTTCCAGCTTTTTCGTTATTATGACACTTGTTACTGTGACCTGGGATTAGACAGGCGGAATGCTCAGACGGCTTTCCCACAAAAGTGTTTTTTCATTAAGGCGTGTGTACTGTTTTTTTGAGACAACAGGCCGTTGCACACTTCATGGACCACAGCACAGAGTAAATGTGACTTTCATGCCCACCGAGAAGCCTGGAAGCTCATCTGACGCGCACCAGAGCTATGCGTGTTATCGTTAATACACGCTACAGGGATACGCGTACTGTGAATCACCTTATTCCGACACACGCGCCTGCGGTGTCTCCGAGGGGGGCCTGCGATCCCTGGAAAGCCGTCAGAGAGTGACAGTTACCCGCAGTCTTACAAGCAGAAACAATGAATCTTAGAAGGCAGCAGAAGCACCTCACCAAAGAATACATATTAGTTCTCGGATGCACAGTTGAAAAGGGGCAAAACCACTTCCTATTTCGCTGGTTAAGAGGAAGACGCTGTAACTCTCTCTTCTACTTAGCAGGCGTCCTGTCCGCAGCGGCAGGATGGGCGACCTGAATGGTGTGTGTCCGTCGGGGCAGGTGCACCTGGGGACAGGGCTCGTCACCAGGGGAAGGTGGGAAAGACCCTGGGACCCCGTGACTCCGCGCCAGAGCTGCTATCAGCACGAACTGACCAATGTTCTAGAGTGAGTCAGTCCCCCTCGGACACCCCGACTCACCCAGCGCTCACACGTTCAGGTTCCCAGAGACCACAGCACACAGGGATTCTTGCAGGAATGGTGGGCAGGAAAAGGACAGACAGTAGGACATCGGAAGGACACGTGGCCAGCCCCAAGGGCTTCACGGAGCCCAATCTATGGTCTCTGGGATACGTGCAAGGTCACAGGCTGACGGAGCGTGACGCACAGGAGGGGTGCAGGGGCCTCCCCTGAGGTTGTCTCCTGGGTGTGGGCACACGCGTGTTTGCTTCATGAGAACGTTCACCGCGCACGCAGCCCTCGCGACCTTCTCTGCACATGGTCGTGTCCGTGACAGAAAGTACACGGCCCAGTGAGCAGGGATCTGAACACAGCCGCATGCGGTTCATGGGGTGAAGGCCGTGGGGACACCCCCGGGGCTCATCCTGGGACTCCAGGCTGACACCGGCGTCACTCTTAATCCAGCAAAACGCTCTCCGGAGCGTCGGTGTGGGAATGGCACGTGCAGGCCACTGTCTTTTACACGAGGAAAAAGGAACGTGCCTGTCTGCAGACACCAGAGAGACGGTCGGGGAGAAGGGGCAGGAATTTATTACGCTTCCTGGGGCAGAATGGGGCACGGGGGCCTCAGTGAGGCCCATTTCCATCATTCTGGCAGCCGAACAAGGGAATGCATCACTCATTCACAGCAATAAAGAACTAAACTCCACAGATCATTAACGATGTTGCTTGCACAAGGCCACTCCCGAGGGGACCACACTAGAACACAGAGACTCCGAAGAAACTCAGCCGTGTTTGTAAAGTGCCCCAGCATCGCACAGGTGTATGCATAAGCCACAGACCTCGCAGGCAGGTGAGCACACCCCATCAGCTCCCGGGTCCCTACCTTTCTTGTTGAGCTGCAGGACGGAAGGGGGGGGCGTAGCCACTTTCATGGCCAGGCCGTAGGCTCCTCGGAAGGAGTGACTGTCCCTGACGATGAATGAGCCTGGCTCCTTGTCCTTCAGCATGGCGATGGCTGGGGAGGGAAGCAGAGACACACACACACGTTTGCCGGGGTCCGTGCGGCCTGCCTGCACACATGGCAGACGAGTGCTTTTGCAAACTGGGGCGGAGGGAGCAGGCACGGGCCTCTGGGGATAGGGTGGGGGTCTCGATGATAACACATCATTTTCAAGGGGAGCCTGACAGCAGAGGCTGCAGAGAGCACCGCCCCCCCATCTGGCACACGTGACTCCTGCTCGTCCCGCGGCACCTGTGAGGCACAGGGGACGGCCCACAGCTGACCGCCCAGGAATGTGGTCCAACCACCAGCCCAAGTGCCTGGGCCAGGTCCCAGTCTGCATGGTGTGGTGGGGCAGAGGTGAGGTGCGAGGCTCTCTCCCGTCCCCGCTGCAGCCCTGCCTGGTGCCCTGCCCCAGGCGGCACTGTACTTAGACTTAGTCCTTCCAACCACAGACGGAAAGATCAAAAGGACGTACCCAAAAAGTTACTGAACGTTTAACACAAACCCCACAATTCAGCCCACGGGCTTGGTGCAGCCCTGGGAGGGCCCACACTTGACCCCAACCACCAAGTCCAAGGGCGCCGGGGCTGGCGGGGAGGTGGCGCCCACGGACCCCAGCAGGCTCTGACTCATGGCAGGTGCCTGCATCTGGGGGCTGAGCATGCGCTATTCTGCTGATGCAGGAACAGATCTCTGATGAATGACACGTTTTCAACCGTGCTATACCTCACCAGGCTTTTTGGTTTTCCCATTTAACATCATGATCTTATTTCGCTGGAGGTGGGGGGTGGACAGAGGTGCCCCAGCATTATGGGCCACAGACGGAGAAGAGCTCGAAGACAATGTCAGACCCTGTTCTGAAACAGAACAAGGTGGACCCGTCCTGCAGGGCGATGAGGCCCGTGGGGGTCTCCCATTCCCCTGTGAGGTCAGTGGAGTCAGTGGCCATGTCCCCACTGGTGCTTCCAGAGCTCCATGGCAGAGGCCCAGCCAGTGCTGCCGACACAGCCCTATTCTGTCTCTACTTTGCCTGGTGGCCCCTTTCCCCTGAGGCATTTTTACATTCGGTTTAGGAAAAATCCCGAGCAATCCACCCGGCCACAGGGATACGGGACCAGCTGCATCCCCGAAGATGCTATCCCACTTTCGCTTTCCGTTCCTCCTGCGTGTCCCTGATGTTCCACTGTAGCTCTTCCAGAAAAAGGCACATCCCTGGCACTCGCCACCTGCCTCCGAGGTGGAGCCCCAGCTGCCGACCTGCCATCCTGGCCCGGACACGCACCAGTGGAGTAGATGGTCTGCACAGAATTTTCTGGAACATGGCATGTCATGGACCCTTTACAGCCCCTCTGGCTGGACAAGGTGCTGGGCTCACAGCCTCCATCTCGGGGGTTTCCGTACCATGGGCAGGGAGGGGACAGTAACGCAGCAGTCGGCCACACAGAGCCCGGACTGAGCTGAGCAGCACAGCCCCAAAGGCCAATTCAGGGAATCAGAGGGCTCTCCGGGCTGCGGCCACCCCCCCCCCCCCCACCGAAACATGACAATAGGTTCCTTGAGCTTAGGGGAAGAAAGGCACATTCTTACCATTTTTATGAGCTACTTAATTGAATAGAATTCCCGAGAGAAAGCAGAACGGTGCCAGTGCCATTTGCCAGCGACTTAACTCTTTCTCTCCAGGCAGGTGGGGGAAAAGCCTCAGGAGGATACCAGATGACTTTCTCCCCGAAACGCTATCCCCGGCTCCACCCCATGCCCGCCAGCAGTCCCCGGGGTTCCTCTGGGAGGATCTCCAGGACGACCAGCACATCCCAGCAACCCTGCGAATCCTGCTGTGAGATGGCAGGGGCTCAGCCCCGGGGCTGCCTCGTAGGACCGTCTCCCACCCGGACCCCTCTTCCATTCGTCCTGCAGGCAGCAGTGGCATTAGCGGCTCAAACACACAGGCGTCAGATGTTGGGGCAGGAGCGCAGATGCCGTGCGGCACGAGTGTGAGGCCTGAGGTTATGCCCGGCACATGCCCCCTTAGTAAGCGCGTGTCTGTCTGCCGCGGACAAACGTGGGTGCACAGACGCCGGGGTGTTGGAGAGACCTCTGTCCTTCCTCCTGACCGTTGGCCCCTGTGGCTCAGGTCCCAGACAGGAACAGGGAACCTCTTCCTGCGACGGCCTGTCACACTTCCCGCAGGGGTGCCCTAACCCTTCATCCCGGGGCGGTGCCCCTCTGACATCCCCACCCCGAGGACCCGTCCCGCCCACGCACCTTGCTCTCTGGAGATATCCGCCTTGTACCAGAATTTGGATGTGTCTTGGACAAAGTTCACGGACACGTGCTTATCACCCGGGTTATCTGAGAGAGAGAAGGCGAGAACACTCTGGACGGTTTACTGCCGCCTGTCACCGCACATGGAGCTGGGTGCGCCACGTCCGGCCCAGGGCGGGGACAGCGTGTCTCGGGGAAGGAGCGCCGTCTGGCCCCGTGGGGACCGGCTGGGGTGTGGTCGGGAGCCCGTGCTTCCCGACACACGCAGCGCAGGCGCAGCGTGACACGCGGCCAGCACGGTGGGGCTTAATCCTGCCAGAGCCTCGTCTTACACATCTGAACTCTTGCGTTAAATGCTGGATGAACTTACTGAACTCAAGAAAGAAAGGTTATTTTCGAAGAACAAAGATTCCGAGTGGCGGGAGAAACAGAAGCTGACGGGGGTGTGTGCAGAGCAGAGGGGACGGAGGACACCAAGGAAAAGGCCCTGATGGGTGGCTCTGGGCTTGGCTCTCAAGGTGCCGCCCCGAATCCCAGCCCCCCCTCCACTGAGTGAATGCACACGGGGTGTGGGGGAAGGTGCCTACCATGGCTGACGCGTGCCTACCTGGGGAAGGCGCTGCGGCCTCCAGAGGCTTGGGGAAGTCTGGGAGGACGTTTGGGAACGGGATGCTCATGGTGCTTCCGCTGTGCGGGCTGGAGAAGCCGCTGGAGGACGGGGAGGCCGAACCCAGAGACCGGTCCCCTTCCGAGGCTCGCTTCTTCTCGGGAAGGGGCGGCTGCCCGGGCAGGGTCAGGCCCTGGCCCGGCAGGACCGGGCTGTGGTGGCTGCTGTGGCCAGGTGTCACCGTGAGAAAGCCGTGGGACAGGAAGCCGTTGTCGGCCGCCGCTGTCCGCGGGGTGCCAGGGGCCTGGGGAGCTCCGTGGGAATGAGACAGCAAGGCCCCTGGGTCCTCTGCCGGGGGAAGGCCGCTTCCCACGGGGGCCGTGCCGAAGCTCAGGAAGGCCTGGCCGCCTGGGGGGCCCACAGCTTCGGGGGGCTCCGCCAAGGACAGCTCATGGTTGTGGAAAGAGGCCTGGAGCTCCGCAGGTGGGCGGTGGGGCCGCCCGGGGCCGTCGGGACCGGAGCTGGGGATCTCTTCGGGGCCGAGGAGGCTTCCTGCCGGCCGGCCTCTCCCCAGCGGAGCCGGAGTGGCCTTGGGGCTGCTCTCCACCCACGGGAGCTCGGCCGACGAAGGGCTGTGGGAAACACACGGCAATCAGAACGCCGTCCTAGGAGACGCCCCGAGGCCACCGAGGGTCCCGCGGACGGTGAGGACAGGGATGGGCACCGGTGCTGAGGCCTGGCCCAAGACGTCAGAAGTCAGACACTGCCGTTCTCCCCTCCTCGTCACCGCGCACCCCAGATGCTCTGCCCCCCACACCAATGGACGCCTGCCCTGCCCCCTCCTTCCTTGTTCTTCACCCAGCAAAGGTCCCTCTGCTCGAAACAAAAGTCAACGGTGGCCCCGTGTCCAGCTCACAGCCCACATCCCTCTGTTCTTCCCTCTGATGCCAACCACGTGGTGTGCCATGTGCAGCTCCTGAGAGATCGTCGTCCCCTGGGCGCAGACTGTGTCCCCTGCTTGCCTCTCTCTCCTCCCCTGAGACCTAGCACGGGTGCCCGACTCAGTTTCCACTAAGTGCCTGCTGGATAGCTAGCTGCTTAAGGGGTCCCAGTGAGAACGTGAGAAGTTGGGACTCCCAGGGAACTCAGTGGGGTAAGAAGCCGAGTCTCGGTCTCAGCTCAGGTCTTGACCCAAGGTTGTGAGTTCAAGGCTCGTACTGGGTTCTCAAAAAATAAAAACACATTTAAAAAAAAAAAAAGGAACATGAGAAATTACCATATCCAGAATGGGGACTTTCCAGATCAAGGGTATCAGAAGGAATTGCACGGTTAGAAATCCAGAAAGTCAACCGCCAAGCCCCCACATCACACACACACTTGACCGGCAAACCCTTTGCTCTCTGGGTGGGACGACCTCAGCGGAGCCCCGCCCCGTGCAGAGAGGCAGGAGGCAGAATGTGGACAGTGAACTGGGGCACCGTGTCCTTGCACAAGGGAGCCGCTCAGGGGCCATTCCCACGCTGTGCCCGTGCAGCGGCTCAGTGGCCATCCCTCGCCAAGCGCCAACACGTCTCTGTCTGCACCTCCCCCCCCGCCCTCCCCCTCACTGGGGGGTGTCCCCGCACTTTCCCGAACACCGGCACAACTTCCACGTCCCCCAGGCTACCACCACCCCGCCCGCCAGCCCCGGCTGTGGAGGGACACCAAGCCCCGGCTGGCCCCTCCACCCCTGCTCCCGCAGCAGCTCAGAGCGCGTGTCACAGACGCCCGGTCCTTGGTCCTTAACTGGCCCGTGTCCCCAGACTCCAGCTGCCTGTGTGGTCCCTGAGCGCTTGGCCTGTCAACACCAGTGTGGTGGGGTGGGAGGGGGGGGACACACTCTCCGGAGTTTGTATCTGTGAATGTGTTTCTGAAGCGTGACCGTTATGGAGAGTGGCCGGGTGTCAGCTGCAGGTTGAGCCCCCCGTCCTCCCTACCCCAGGGCCTGCGGTCAGGTCTGCAGGAGCCCTCAAGGGCCCATCTCCCCACCTGTCCCTCCTCTGGCTGGGGCTGCCGCTGGAGACGGTGCAGGAGGACGCGAATGCCCGCTGAAAGGCAGGTCCCGCTGGCACGTCGGCCCGGAGCGCCGCAGGTCTGGGCCCCCCGGGGCTCTCGGACATCCCCGCCGCACGATGCAGGATCTCAGCACAGCCTCGAGTATCTGCAGCGGGGAGAACAGGACGAGACGCGCTTACAGGCCTGGTCTCGGTCCCGGAAGGAGCGGGGTCACTTCCGGAGATGCGGGCCACAGGCCCGATGCGAATCAGGGAATCGAGGGGCCCGGTTCCACCACGTGTGGGTCACTCTTGCCTGGCACGCTTCCCAAAGGCAGGACAGGACGCGGAACACACGCCCCGCGCCCGGCTCGGCACGCTGGCTGAGTTGAGAGCATCATGCAAAGTCGTCTGCAAGGACAAGGGCGTGCAGCCCACGCAGCCTCACCCCTGAAGGCCGGCGTACTGACCGTCGGAGTCCACCCAGCCCGCAGGCGATCACTTCAGAAAGGGCCAGGCCTTCTCCCTGCGCACTGGTAGGAGCCGCTCCACAGAGAAGACCCGTGTCCAAGACGCACAGGCCTGGGGCTGCGGCTGGGTGACCGCTGAAGCTCGTCTGTCCCCAGCTGGGAACTTGGTCCGCACGCCGGGCCGCGAGCTTCCCAGTAGAAACACAGCCCTGCCGGCTGGTGTCCTCACCCTGGCAGGGGACACAGACCCTGGCCCGGCCCCTGTCACTCGGGGCGTGAGAGGCCAAGCACCGTGAAAACCTGCTGTTTAACACCAAGCCCACACGCTCCACCGAATTTTACATGTTTCCGTGACAAAAATGCCCACCTACTTGAGGCCCAGCATCACCATCATTTCTGGATATTTTTAAAAATCTAGCTTTTTTTTTTTTTTTTTTAAGATTTTATTTACTTGACACAGCGAGAGAGACACAGCGAGAGAGAGAGCAAGCACAAGCAGGGGGTGCGGGCATGGGGGGGAGCAGGCTCCCCGCCAAGCAGAGAGCCCGATGCGGGGCTCGATCCCAGGACCCTGAGATCATGACCTGAGCTGAAGGCAGAGGCTTTAACCCCCTGAGCCACCCAGGCACACCCCTATTTTTTTTTTAAACTCAGCTTTAAGAACGGCACAAATCTACCAGGGTCGATGACAACATCGTAAGGAATACAGGTTATTCTGGTTTCCACTTTACAACAAGGGAGGGCAGATAAAAGCATGATGAAGTTCCTCAAAACCCCGTATCATTCCTATCACTCATTTCCGGGAATGGGGTGCCGCTAGCGCGAGTCACACGTCCCGGCCACAGACCCATTTGGCAGCACGTGGATCAGAGGCTGGACCCAAGCCCGCGGGTAGGGTGGGAATCCCACTAAAAACCAAGGCTGAGGCTGAGCTATGCAGGCAGCCGGGACTGGAGGGACGTGAAGAGCTGTTCCTCTGCTGGCGTTTTGGGCTCCTTGGCTCGGAACATGGGGCCAGATGTCTGGACCCAAGACAGAAGTGGCTGCTGAGGACCAAAGAACAAGCAGGGATTTCCGCAGTTCGGGGTGGGGCCGAAATGCAACCAGGGAGCTCAAGGCACTTACCTCGGATTTAAGGGGAGGGCCCTGAAGGCTACATCGTGGGGACACCAGCACCAGAAACATACGAGCCCCCCCACCCCCCCGGATCTCAGTAGTGTGCCCAGAGAAAACCTCCCTCTCCAGAAGTAGACATCACCCTCCAGAGCCTGCCTCTGTCTATTATGGATCGACTGATCAATCCATCCATCTACCCATCATCCATCCATTCGTACATCCACCCACCCATCCACCCACCCATCTACCCATCATCCATCCACCCATCCATCTACCCATCATCCATCCACCCACCCATCTACCCATCCATCTACCCATCATCCATCCATTCATACATCCACCTACCCATCCACCCACCCATCTACCCATCCATCTACCCATCATCCATCCATCCACCCATCGATCCATCCATCCATCCATCCACTCATCCATCTACCTACCTACCTGACCACCCGCCCATCCACCTTTTTTTTTTTTAAAGATTTTATTTATTTATTTATTTGACAGAGAGATCACAAGTAGGCAGAGAGGCAGGCAGAGCGAGAGGAGGAAGCAGGCTCCCTGCTGAGCAGAGAGCCCGATGCGGGGCTCGATCCCAGGACCGAGAGCATGACCTGAGCTGAAGGCAGAGGCTTTAACCCACTGAGCCACCCAGGTGCCCCCCATCCATCTGTCTTATCATCATCATCCATCCATCCATCCACCCGCCCATCATCCATCCCTCCATCCACCGATATACCTATCTACAATCTGTCGACCTACCTAACCACCTATGCGCCCCATTTCTTTATCATCCATCCATCCATCCATCCATCCACTTACCTACCTAACCATCCATCCACCCACCCATCTATCATCCATCCAACCATCACCAACCCATCTAATCGTCTACCATCCATCCATCCATCCACCTATTTTCCTATTTGTTTATCTGTAATTTTCAGACATAGTTCAAATACTTACTTTAAACAACAGACCAGGCATGCTAGTAACGGGTACCAGAACAAAGAAATGAAAACAAAGACGAAAAAAGAAAGCGAGAAAGGGAGGATAGCCACAGCTGCATTAGAGTTAAAAGACACGCACTTCAAAATAAGTAAGTGGAAACTTTCAAAAAAAATACAGAACCTCACAGAAGGACTGGAGAGCATTAGGAATAACTGAGTAGAAATCCTAGTATGACGTAAAAACATAATTAATGAAATGAAGCAGGAGGCCGATGAATCTATCAGCGGATGCGCAAGCTAGGACAAGTCAGAGGCTGGAAGCACTGGCAGGAAAGGCACGGAAGACGGGGAGGGGACGGGGACGGCGCCGTGTGGGACATGGTGAGCGACATCTAACACACGCACAACGGGGGCCCAGGAGGGGCGCAGGGACGAGCGAGGCGCAAACAAGCCCGGGAAAGTATGTACTGAGAATTCTCCCAAACACGCTGAAGAAATCAAGCCACAGTTTCAGGAAAAAAAATCCATGAAATCGAAGCAGGAAACATCAACAGGAATCCGTACACACTCACTCGATGGCGGAAGTGATGAAAATCCAAGACCAGCCGGAGCAGCATCTTACTGGTCTGGGAGGGAGCGGGAGCCGACTCCAGTGCTGGTGCTTAAACGCTCGGTTAGCCTGTCTTTACAGGAGCCCAATGCCCACGTCGTGTCCGGACAAACCGCAGGTGAGTCCCGGGGGCAGATACTGTGCCTGCGTCCACGCTGATGACCGTGGTCCCCAGGGCTGCGTCTGGTCTGTACGCTCGCCACTGACGCCTTCAAAGCCCTGGGGCAGTGTGGTCTCACTCCCAGTCGGGAGGCGCCCGACACACCAGTGTGACCTCATAGACGGTCATACTTTTAGGTTAGAAAACCTTCTAAAATACACACTTGTTGGGTGCCTGGGTGGCTCAGTCGGTGGAGCGGCCGGTTCTTGGTTTTGGGTCAGGTCAGGATCTCAGGGTCGTGGGATCGAGCCCCGTGTTGGGCCTCCCTCCTGCGCAACTGTCTTCTTCATAGTAAAAACTACATTCTCGATAACGCGTCCTTGTGTCCATTTCCCACATAAGACAGAGCTGCTGGGCGCCCACCATGGGTCAAAACGGTGCTGGCTGCCGGCCTCCGGGTGAGCATGTTGCCAGAAGGTCAGCCTGTGGGCTTTGGAGGCACCTGCCGGAAGGCTTCCTGGAGGAAGCACGTGGGTTTCCAGTAAACCAAGCGGATGCCATGGGAGTGGGCTCTGGGCTCTGGGCTTCCCAGCTTCTCACACTTGCTATGAATGGATGAATGAGTCCGCAGTGGCTCAGAAGTGACAGGAAGAAGTTCAGGGTGGGGTGTGGGTCTGACCCCGAGGAGTCAGGCTGGACGTCCCAATCACCCCCAGGCCAAGGAGCAGCACTGGACTCTGGGGTCAGGACTCTTTCTCAGGCCAGCCCACGGCAGGTGACTGATGGCGCTCTCAGGGGTCCTGCTGCAGCCACAGGGGCTGCCTGCTCCCATGTCCCCAACGATCCCGGGAAGCCCATGCCACGCCCGCATGGCGCCTGAGATCACCACCAGCGGAGAAGAGGCAGGCGGGAAATAAGGTCCCGCTTTGTCCGTTACCCTGTCCCTGTTCCAGAAAACAGCAAACTCAGCGCTCCCCATGAAAGTGGCTTTGTTCACAGCTCTGCACCAACAGTGGGGCCGTGGCTGGATTTGGTTCCCTGGCCTGGGCGACAGGACTTAATTAACCCTTCCATCTGGACAAGGGCCAGCCAAGGACCTCATTGCAGGGACACTGGCTTCCTGGCCACTTCTCCCGCAGGGTCGGGCCTCTCTGTGCTCAGACATGCATGGTGCGAGCGGGGCACGGCGGCCACCACAGGGCTGCAGCCCCCGCCGTCCAACCAGCAGGAGTGGAGCCTCGGGAGAAGGGGCACGGCCTCCGTCCTCAGACACGCAGGGTGCTGGGAACGCGAGTCCACAAGCAGAAAAACGCACCAGGTCCGGGGTCTGGCCGCAGACCAGGAGCACGCACAGCATTCATTCCAGGCGGTGCACACCGGGAGGGCAGACAGGACGCGTGCAGCCGAGCCTCTCCACCCTGCACATCCGTTCACAGCTACGGGGACGTCTCCAAACGGGCTGTCTCTGGGCCCAGCCCCCTGTTCCGCGCACTCAGCATCCGGGCCCAGAAGGAGGACCGGGGGTGTGGAGAGGGCCATCAAGAGTGGGGGAGGGGTCCTGTCTGCAAGGGAGCCTTGCAGGTGACACGGCGGCTTTGCTCTGCGGTGGCACGTGTGGCTGCCTCGGAGGGAGCACGGCCAGGTGGGCCCACCTGCGTCCCGGCGAGCGGCTGGCTTCAACCACTGTGTGGTGGTCGGACTTCTCCCTGGGGTCGCGGCACGCCCCCCGGCAGGACGCGTCCACACGTGGGGGCGCTGGGAGCCGTGAGGGGGAGGCTGTGGGCCCTGCTCCCTCCAGGTCCCTGGTGTCCCCCAGGCTAAGCGCAGTCTGCGTTCCTCCTGAGAGAGTCTCACATTTCCCCTTTCCGGCTGACACCCAGAGGAGAGGCACAATACGGTCGGTGTTTGGAAAGCGGGCCCAGCGTCCTGGCTCCCTCGGCCAGCTGGTGTCCTGGCGCCTGCAGGGACCGAGGACCGAGGGGCTGGGGGGAGGAGGGGAGGGAGAGTGCCTCTCCCTCCGGGGCTCCCAGACTTTCCAGGACCTCCCGGGCCCAGGCTCCCCTTGGCTTCCCCTTCCTGCACTTCCTTTACCCGGAGCTCGGGTGACGGAGTCACAGGCTCTTTTCCAAAAGGTCTATTTTTGGCCGCACTGGAGCTGCTGCAGGAGGTTCCGTGGGAAGCGGGGTAGCATCGGCTCTCCGCCAGCCACGATTTCCATCACACGGAAGTCAGCAGGAGGAAGGGGACCCCACGGGCTCGCCACCTGCACAGCGGGGAGCCGACCAGATGGGGAGGTCCACGCGCACACGCAGGGCCCACTGTGTCGTGCACAACACCCACGCCTGTGACGTCAGAACAAACTCCACACTCTCCCCGGCCTTCCCGCTGCAGAGAGACCCTTACGAGGCACGGCAGTGACCACCAATCCATCAATTACTGTTCGTAATTACAGACTGCCACAACACTTTCAGGTCGTCTTTAAAGACAGAAAAATTGGGGCACCTGGGTAGCTCAGTCGATTTAAGCGTCTGCTTTCAGCTCAGGTCATGATCTCAGGGTCCTGGGATCGAGCCCCGCAGGGAGCCCGCTTCTCCCTCTGCCTGCTGCCCCCCTGCTTGTGCTCTGATGAACAAATAAATAAAATCTTCAAATAAATAAATAAAATCTTTAAAGATCAATATATCATATTTAGCAGGGGTCGCGATGATACTTGCCTATCCCGGAGAAGAAAGTGGAGTTTTGCTGTCTGGCTGCCAAGGCTGGCCTCCGGGCTGTGGCTGTGCGAAGCAGGCTTCTGCCCAGTCGGCCTTTAGAAGCGAGTGTGAATATCTTTAACGATGAGTCACTCACTGACCATCATCGAGCTATCATTGATCGGTATCGACCTATCGGCCACTTTTCCGTCTCCATCCCCTGCCCTCCTGCTCACACCCTGGGACTACGGAGAACCGAGAGAATTCTGCAGAGTGCGTCCTAACATGTTTTTGGTCTCTGGCTCTGTATTTCCAGGTGTGACAGTCAGGGCGGTGGGGGACAGGGCGCCCAGACCCCCAGGCTCTGGGGTCTCAAGTCACGGACCACTGGCCTCGTGCTCAGCCTCGGGGATCGACAAACATGAGTTTAGATGTCTTCTCGGGTCTGTTTAGTGCTAAATTTAAAACATTATTTTTAAGAGGCAAGACTTTGTATGGGAAGTTGAGTAGCAGTGATTTTTTTTTTTTAAAGGAAGTCCTTAATCTTAGAACACTTCTGTTATTTGTCTAGAAACAACAGGCCATTGACCCAACCTTCTGGAAAGCAAAGGAAGGACGGCCAGGCAGCCCCAGATAACGAGCACTAATTAGGGAAAACCCCTGAAAGACTGGAAAGGCACAACGTGCGTCTTGCTCGGTGAACACGGAAGTCACATGTCCGCGGCCCCACGGATACCCGGCCCACACAGGAGGAGGGGACCAAGGGCCCCCACAGGGACGGTCCGAGCTTTCTCTTTCCTAAGTCTTCTCAGAGCGTGAACGTGTTCCCTGGTCAGGTCAGTGTTTCCTGTGAGCAGTGGGAATGCCCCCCCAAGTGAAGCCACTCTTGCTGCCAGAAGCATCCCACATTCTCGCCCACCCCCCGCCCCGGCACAGCTGGGGGGGCCCGGCCAGCACTGGGGTCAGGGTTCCTGTCCAGGCGCAGGCGGGTGACCCTGCTGGGATGCCCTCCCCCAAACTGGACGTGCCCCTGCCAGTGGCCCAGAGAAGCAGGAGCTCGGCTAAAGCAGCTCACGGCAGCTGGGCCCCTGACCACGTCCCATTTCCACTCCAAGGTTCTCACTCCAACATGCCAGTGAGAAGACCCGTTTGCCCCCAGCTGGCGGCTGCACCGTAGGGAATTCTAACGTGGAAAACGGTGAGACGCTTTCTTCCCTGCCCCTGAGAGTTTCCGAGTGTTTCCTGCTCTCAGATGCACCAAGGGGGCCGGTCTCTCGGGTGCTCACAGGCCCCTCAGCAACCCGCAGAGAACGAGCGTCTTGCAGAACTGGGCTTTGGCGCGCGCACCGGGGGAAACAAACTGCTTCCTTCTGCAGGACTGAGGGGAGCACAGCGTCAGGGCTGGATGTCCTGGGGACACTGAGGCCACTGGAGCATGGGCCCGGGAGCTGGGTCTCCTCCCAGACCCAAGCCCCTCCCCAGCCCGGCACCCACCACCTGCCTCCTGCCTCCACAGATCTGACGCCTTGCAGACCTCACTCCCGTGGAACCACGCGGTTCTGGCGCTTCTGTGTTCAGCTTTTGTCCTCGAGGCTCGTCCGTGGGGGAGTGTGTATAAAAATGTCCTTCCTTCTTAGAGCTGATGTTGAGCCGTTGCTGGTGGGGCACTTGGGCTTTATCCTCCGTCCCAGAGAGCACAGGTGCAGGCTCGGCTTTCGGGCTCCTGCGATTGACTCCAGGGCTTCCTTCTGTGCTCTTTCCGCCAGCCGCACGGGGACTGGTCACCTGCAGCAGCGAGCGGCCCCAGTGACAGGAGATCTTGGCCTCGAAGTTGCTT
The DNA here is from genome assembly GCA_020311275.1 of Eira barbara. Classification (NCBI taxonomy): domain Eukaryota; kingdom Metazoa; phylum Chordata; class Mammalia; order Carnivora; family Mustelidae; genus Eira; species Eira barbara. The sequence continues at coordinate 12,070,593 of JAHRIG010000463.1, read as the reverse complement.
CTCCTCGGGTGGGAGTCGCGGTAGACAGGGATGCCCACGGCAGATGGCATTGGGCCCTGGGGACAGGGCGGCAGGGAGGAGACAGAACCGAGTGAAGGAGAGCATGCGCACCTGCCGGAGGGCCGGCCGAGGAAGTGGCAGGTGTCCCGGGACTTACACACGGATGGCTAGAGCTTAGCAGCACGCACGGACTCCACAAGACGCCGTCCAGGTGTGTCGGTGACGACGCTGTCTCTGTGACCCCTGTTTGGCTGAGAGTCCCAAGTTCCCAGAATTATTCCAGCCCTGCGCTGGGGCCGGGCCACCGGACAAGGAATCTTGATGCTTTCTTCCCTCAGGCACAAGCCCCAGCACATCTGGCTGTCCTCTGGAAACGCCACAGGCTTCACGCTCAAGTCAGCCACGGACCTTCTGCGGAAAGGTGTGAAGGGCCTTCAGCCTGGCGAAGACGGCTGCCAACACGCGGCCCCCAAGGAGCCTCCAGCTGCAGGACGCCCTCCTCCCGGCACGACTGCACGGCGGAAACTCACCGTCACGCTCGCAGAGCCCAGGCTCCGAACCTGCCTCTCGGCCGTGACTGCTAAACCTTATTTCCCATAGAAAATCAGACAAAAATCCTCTACGTCCTTCCAGTATGCTCGTCTCCCAGAATCCCTGCCGTCTGGGGACCCGCCTCCCATATGCCCCAGCGTAGGTGGCAACCCCAGATGGCTAATGGGAGGTTTCTGCCCTAATTTCAGAAACCGTTAAGTCTGGGGTTCGCGAGAGGTCATCAGTGCTCAGACCCTAAACCCAGGTCCCTAGCCAGGTAGTGGCGCACTTAGCACGCCTAACCCCCGGCTGGAACCATGGGATCCCAAGACCACGAACACCAGGAGGTCAGCGCTGCACATCTCGGCCTCAGTTAACAGCACCAGCTCCTTGTGCTCCTGCCGTTGGGGAGTGAGTGAAGCAGAGACACAGAAGACGTTTTTGTGAGAAAAGCAGCTTTTTCATCAAGCATCAGTTTGTTACCAGTAATGACCGTCCGTGTGGCAATTCCTCAAAAAAAAACACTCGGAATGCGGGCTATCCCAAGCTGACAGGCTGGGAAGCCACGTCTTCCAGAAACTCCCTGCCTCGCCTGCTGGATGGGACTCCAGCACCACGCCCATGTCCCCAGTCTCAGCTCCGCAGCGGAACATGCTCCTCTTCGGCCGGACCCAGCCTCCCTGGGTTGGAATCCCACATTCCCACACAGCAGGTGCCATCAGCCAGTGCGGGCAGCCACGCACATGGCCGACGGGAGCCTTACACATCAGGAATGTGCCCGCACGTCCCGGAGGCTGGACGCCCCCCATCCAGGTGTGGCAGGGCCAGTCCCTCCCGAGGCCTTTCCTGGCCGTGCAGACAGCCGTCTCCTCCCCGGGTCCTCGCAGGGTCCACACGGGTCCCTCCGTGTATCTGCGTCCTGATCTCTGCTTACAAGGACTCCAGTCACGCTGAACCGAGGCCTAATCACGTCGGCAAAAGCCGTACCCCAAATGCAGCCACATTCTGAGGTTTGGAGGTTTATGTGAGCTTCTGGGGAGGGACACAATCCAGCCCACGGCACAGGGAGGACAACTTGGGGCAACGTGGCCTCCCTGGAAATGGCAGGCTGAGAAGGACTCTCCTCGGGAGGACACGGACGGTGCTCACAGCCGTCCACGATGAGGAACCGGAAATGGAACGAGGAGCCTGGTCTGGGGGGAGGCCACCTGTAGATGCCCAGGGATGCAGGCCAACATGGCAGAGCGCCTGCCCACGGGCTCCGGGTGACCTCGCAGAGACAGCACAGTGTCCCTGGCACCCGCCATCCCGTCCTCATCATGCAATGGCCCTGTGGCCTGGTGGGGCACTGGGAACCCCGGAGGGGACGAGAGGGCAGCTCCCGGACCCTGCTGCCTTCCCTCCGGGGCTTTCACTCGGGTTCCCACTTGACAGCATTTCTGACAGGCAGGCTGGTCACACCGGTGAGCGAGGCGTCTGTGCTAGCACCCGGTGTTGTGGGCACCGGGTGGCCTTGCGGGCACACGGGGATTCCAAGGGGCCCACGGCTCGTGCACCAGCACCAGCGGCCACACCGAGGAGCATCCAGCCCCACGCACGTGAGTCCCAGCTGAGCCAGCCATGAAGGGCTGGGCTTCACGGACACACGTGCAAACACTAGAAAAGTGTTCAAACTGCTCCGAATGAGCAGCTGACCCGCCACTTAAGGAGGGGACTAAGTGCACCCACAGCCCGAGACAGGTGCTCCCTCCATGGGAGGCAAGGCTGGACGGCAGCGGAACCGGGCAGCACGCGTCTGACCCTTGCCCCAGAAGGGGGCCTCCCGCAGGAAGAGATGCAGGAAACCACTCGACGTGGGGGGAGGAGGAAACCAGCGACTGGAGGGTCAAGTGCCCGCCACAGACCCGGGTGACGTCCTCGAACTACATGCTTCCTTCTGTCCAAACACAAGGGCACACTGAAATCCGCGGCCAAGGACTGGGGCGCCGCCCCCCGTTGGAGGCTCCCAGACGGTGTCCGCCCCAACTGGCCTGGAAGACGACCTCGTGTCTCCCGTCATCTGTTACAAAGAACGATCACGGCTGACGGGAACCATGTGACTTCTGACCCTCTCAGCCTCCCAGAGGAGGAGACTCTCTGTGTCTACACCTGAGCAGCGGAAGCATGAGCCGCCCCAGGGGCTGTGAGTGACAGCAAGCCTGTCCCCTGGGCACCAGTGCCCAGGTGGGGACTCACGGGAGGCTGAAATCGGAACAGACAAGAATCAAGAGAAAAGGGAAATTGAAAAGAAAAAAACAAGTCTTATGATTAAAGGAAGGAGAAAATAAACTGGCGGGGACATCTGGGTGGGTGTGTACAGACCCACATGGAGGCCAGGAACCCAAGACAAGTCCGGGATGATGTGTGGTGGTGGAACCACCATGCTGGACCCGAGGGTCCTTACCCTGTGACAAGCCCCTCCTGGGCACAGGTGCCCTCCTGGTCCAATCTGAGGCCCGACCGAGCTCTCCTGTGGATCCCACCCAGGATACCCTCTGTGCTGCAGATCCCACCACCCCCCTTAGGACCCCACCCCGGTGGGCCCCCTGCAAACCCTCCATCAGGAGGGGAGGCCGCTCTAGTCCCTGGGGCTCCTCCTGGCCAGCAGGGGCTGCAGGGAGGGCGGGCCGAGCCTCCACACGGCTCTGCACATGCTGGCCTCTGGCTTGGGGCCTCAGCTCCCCGCTGGTCTGTGTCCCCACAGAAACCTCAACTCTGCACACATCGTCAAAGACACGGGGTGCCACGGTTTACTGGGCACCGTTGTCTCCATCTCTGGTCCAGCGAGGGTTTGCCTGGCAACCTCTGTGCCCGAGTGTACACGGCACCTCCCCGTGAGGACAGAACTCTCCAGAGCAGTAAGCCCAGGAAGAGGAGGCCGTGCTGAGAGGCAGACAAAGGATCAGGGTCTCCATGGCGCTGTCGGAGCTGGACCAACACACCTTGACCTCGTGGCCAGGGAGCCCACCTGTCCCCTCTCCACGTACGGCCACAGAGGCATGTGTTCCAGACGGCTCGTCATCAGGGGGTCTGCACCCCACGGCCACGCTCCACGACGACCACTGGGCTCCACACGGACCCCTGCCCGGGGGTTGAAAGAGACGGCTGTGCGTCTTCTAGAAGCATCCACCTTCCTGCTGGGGCTCAGCCACAGCAATGCCTCGCCCCTTCTTCCCTCGCAGCGGATCCTCGCGGGTGAGGACGACAGATGCTCTTCTGTTTTCAGCCTTTTTCTCATAAACTCTCCCCCAGCCCCGCCAGCGCCAGGAAACATGGCGCCACCCCGAGCGCGAGGCTTCGCATCCCACATGGGGTCCGATCGGGAAGGCCTTCTCAGATGCGCCTGCCTGCTCAGATGGCGATCTGCCTGCTTGACTCCGGGGAGATGCTCTGGGCCTGTGGGTGTCTTCTCCGAAGGGCGCGAGTCCCCACGTCCCCTTGGGGTCCCGCATCTCAGCGCAGAGGTGTTTGTGCAGCCCATGGTTACCAAACTAACGATGCAGACAATAGTCAGGCTAGAAACTTGTGGTTCCAGCCAAGACGGAGCAGCCTCACCCCTCCCAGGGCCTCACCCCTCTAGGACCTCAAGCAACAACTCCACCCAGGGCACCACCCCACTGCAGCGGGAGACCCGGACAGATGGGCAGACGGCGGCTGCCTGGAGCCTTGGAACCTGAGGGAGGACGGGGCTGCGTTCCCTGGTCGCCCTGCTGTCTCCCACAGGCCCCAGAACTGTCACCCAGCAGGGACAAAGCAGCTCCAGGAGAAGCCTGCTCAGCTCGCCGGAAGACCAGACCCACCCAACACCGGGGAAACCCTCACACGGGGGGCTTAGTAAAGCTAAGCAGAAAACGCATGTTTCCTCACACCCGCACTTCCTGGAGGAGGCCCTTAGGATGTCCCCCTCCAAGGAGGTGTCTGCAGGGTCCAAGGGCGAGCTGCCCTGAACCCCGGCCAGTCTCGGGACAGAACGGCGGGGCCGGTGGGAAGGTGAACTTCAGCACCGTGTGGCTGCAAACTGGCCTGGACAGGAGTGCTGACCGCCACAGAAAGGAGACCAGACTACAGAAATCTGAGCCTCCTCCCGTGGCCTCAGGAAGCCCAGGATGAACGGAAACCCCCTCATCACACGAGGACGGGGAAAGTCACTCGGACGAGAGTGGGCAGCGAACGAGGGCCGCGTCGACACAAAGCAGGTGCCGGAACTGTCCAGCAACTCATACCCAGGCTCCAGCAGACAACGACACGTTCTCTTGAAGGAAGTGAAAACAAACAAACAAACAAAGAAACAACACCAAAATCTCAACAAGGATGTAAAAGTTACCACGAAAGTAGAAATCACCGAACTGAAAGATACAGGGAGAGAGACGTGAGCAGCAGCTGAGGGAGGAGCCTGGACCCGGGGGCCCGGCAGGGGCCTTCACCGCGCGTGAGCAGCACAAACAGACTAGAAGGAAAGAAGGAGTCCTGGGCTCCCTCGGCCAGTAATGGAGGATCCCGTGGTTGTGCCTCCAGAGACCCAGAAGGGGAGGGAGCGCCGGCTGGAGGTCGTGGGAAGAAACCACGTCTGACCACCCCCCCGGCGGGCCAAGGGCACAACCTCTGATTCAAGGAGCCAAGAAGCCGCAGAGCAGCTCCGACACTAGGGAAGCCACCCGTCGGGACGTGGGTTCCGAAGACCAGGGCAGGGCCTCCTACAAGCCCTGCACAGGGGGTGCCGGCTCGAATGGGGTGACTGTTCACCTCAACTCCAGAGGCCACAGAGGGGCAGCACTGACGTCCAGCTACCAATGGAAAAGAACCGTCAAGTAGGAATTCTGGGAATTCCACGTGCGGCCAAGACACCCCCCAGCAACGGGGCAGAAAAGACGTTCGCAGAGGACGGATAAATGGACAGGACTTGCTTCCAAACCCACCCTTCACAAATGGCCAGAGCGCGTTTTCTAGAAAGAATGCAAACCCTAAGGTATGGAACACGCAACATAGAGGGGACATCGGAGCAGGCTGACGGAGCTCCAGTAAGGCGAGCAGAGAAGCAGGGGTGAGACCCAGGGCAGCCAGCAGAGAAACGCACAGGGAGAACGTGCTTGACATTCAGGGACCTGCCGCACCTGCACATGACCCATGTGAGGGCACAAAGGGGCCCACTTTGCTTCTGTCCATGCGGGAAACTGCCCCAGCTCTCTCTGCAGAGCAGCCCTTTTCCTGCGGGCTGCACCCCGTTTCCTGGAACCAGACTTCCAGTGGCTGCGAGTCCACCGTGTGCCTCCCATCTCCCTCCATAGCATCCACGGGCCCATCCTTGGTCCGGCCCCGCCTGCTCAGCGCCCCGGCTCCCCGGCAAGTCCTCCCCTTGGCCAACGGTCCCCCGGCCAACCAAGATCCTTCACTACTGGACTTCAAAAACCACTTCCCCGAAATTTCCCTGAAAACAGGCCCATCGGGGTTTGGATTGGAATCACGCCAAGTACACACCGAGGTTGGTAAGACTTGACACCTGTACGGTGTTACCTTCCTATCCAGGGACACCGTCTTTCTGTTCCTTCACTGATCTTTTTAAATGTCTCCTATTAAATTTTCAAAGGTTCTCACAGGAACAAGACGAGCGTCACTGCCAACAGTCTGCACAGAACCTTACTACCGCACTTTTCCTTCTGCCGCCGCCATCATACTCCTGGCCTGCTTCCCCCCAGCCCAGGGGCCGCCGCGAGCCTGCTGAACACAGGAAGCTGACAGACAGCAGAGGGGACGGGACAGCTGGACAGCTGCATCCTTCTGAAAGGACGAGGGATGGCAGACCGTGTCACGTCGGGCCCGCGCCTACAACGCACCCAAGGACGGGCTGCAAGGCCCACATCTTGTCTTCGGACAACGCTTCTCCTTACCCCTGCAGAGCTGTCAAACAGCTCCACAGCATTCTGGAAGCTTCTCTGTGTACTCGGCCACCCAGGAAAGCCAGCTCATCCCTGGTTCCTCCAATCCTACTCCCTCCCACTGAGTTTCTGAATTCATGTCGTTTTCCTTCCCCTGGTCTACCTGCTTCCTGTTCAGCTGCCCCACCCAGCGCCCACCGGCTCTCCCTGGGGCTAACCACCCATCAAACATCAGACAGAGGACACAGTTCCAGGCTGACAGTAGCCACTAGCTAGGGGCAGGATGGGAGGTCGCGCCAGTTCTGTGAGTCTTAAGTCCACGCTCATAAGCTTACATCCTGGCAGGATGGACGCATCAGTGGGCGCGGATGAGAAGCAGGAAGGGCGTGGTCCGTGCAAGGGGTCGTCTGGACCCCACCTCTTACTGTCCCTGTGACCCTATTACCTTTATGTCACAGGAGAAGGCCAGCAGTGACAACCGTCTCAGGGGACGGGAGGCAAAGTGAGTGGGGAGGAATTCGGCACCAGTCCCAGCCGGGCCACCAGCCTCTGCCCATCACCGAACATCCTTTGGCCACCGTCCTGCCTCCAGCTCAGCTGGGCGGCTATCTGTGTCCAGGGCTGTTACCGTATTTCTCAAAACCGGTTTATAAGGCATGCCAACTTTCTCGACAAAGAACTGCAGAAAGCTTCTTGCTCAGTACTGACCACCGCCCGCCCGGTGCTGGGCTAAGCTGCGCGTGGGCATCGCCAGATTTAACCCTCAGGAAAGGTCTCCACAGGTGAACCATCAGCACCGTGTTGCAGACGGGGACACGGAGCTTCTGCGCGGCAAGACGAGCTAAGAGGCTCGGTCCGAGGAGACCCGCAGTGGTGTCTGGGACTGGGGAGGCTGCGCTCTGTCCCCACGGGGGGCAGATGTCAGAGTCAGAACTTGGGCGTAAGATCGCCCCACCCTCCTGCCTCTTCCCCCAGATGCCGTAGGATGTGGCCTTGGGGTCCCACCTGGCCACTGACATGGAGGGAGGGAATGACCCTCCCCCGGAATCAACGGACTGAGACACTCAAACCTCATCTCCGGGGTCACAGCAATACTCCCGTGCTCCCCGATCTCTCGTCTGTCGACCCGCACACGAAATTCACTAGAAACGACTCCCGTGCACAACAGGCAACACAGGACCCCACGCGAGCCTGCAGTCGGGAGGGGACGGCTCTGGCAGCGCTGGGAGGGGGAGCGCGCGACACCTGAGGGCGGCAAGAACCAGAAGGCGACGCTGACCAGCTCGGGCTTCACTTTCTAAGAGACTACAGGGCTTTTTGCACTAAGCACCATTTGGGGTTTTTCCTGTCTCTCCCTCTTACCGGTCCCCATCCTTCCAGCTACAGCATGCATGACCCTGGGTCCCAGGCCCTCCCCCACACCCTGCAGGCTCACCTGGGCCAGGTGGGAAGGCAGACCCCAGACGGCAGGCAGAGACCCTGACAACCCCCCGACATAATGACATGAGCAGGTCATGCCATGACTGCGGATCTTGTGTTGAAGTCCTGGCTCCTTCAGACATGCTCCCTCTGGCTCTGGCCGCGTGGGGACCACAGTAAACCCCATTCTGAAACCCCTCCTGGTGCCTGCCTTCTGCCTCGGCCAGCCTGCTCCTCCCAGGAAGCGGGGGCCCAGCACCTGGATGCAGCCCCAGGGCCTATGTGGCCAGGCCAGCCGACCTCCCTCGGGTCCTGCGGCAGACGGTGGCAGACGGTGGTGGCAGACGGTGGCAGCCGCGCTTTCTTGGTTTTAGCAAAAGAATGTGCTGTGCTGGGAGCAGCCGGCTCCCAAAGCCACACATCTGTGAAGCAGGCTCTCCTCTGCCCCAGCAAGTCCCGCAAAGACAAAGCATGGCTTTCTTCTGGAAGGAGGGGCCCTCCCTCCGGGGGGCTGGGGCTGGAGCCTCTCTCACAGAGTCTCAGGACCCTGAGGGCTGTCACCAAGTGACAGGGGACGCGGGGAGAGGCACCGTCCTTGCAAGTCCCTCTGGGCTCCCTGGCTCTGGGACTCTGCATCCCCCTCCTCCCCACCCCCTCCCCCACCACTGGGGAGTTCAGGTTCCAGCCTGGGCCCCCGTGGGCTGCTGGGGGGTGGAGAGAGCAGCGCTTACCTGGGCAGCTCGGGGCGCTGCTCAGTCCATGGAAGGGCCCAGGAAGTCGCGGCCAGGCGGAAGGCGCTCGGCAGGCTGTCCCAGGCTGCCCTGTGAGTGAGCGGCATTCTCCACCCCCGGGGCAGGGCGACTCTGGGTTCCGGCGTCCCGGGGGGGTCGGGGCGGGACAGGGGCGGCCACCTCCGCGGAGGCCCATTCAGAGGGCGGCCGGAGAGCGCGGCTGGGAAAGAATCCGGGACTGCCGCGCGGGCGGCCTGCCCAGTGGGTGCCTCCAGACAGGCCGGCCCCGCCTGCTCACTGCAGCGGTCGGCTTCCTCTCCAGTCCTTCTCCCGGCTTTAACCTCTTGCAAACCCCCAGCTGAAAGCCTCCCCAGCTCTGGTCCAGCCCTGGGGCCAGCCTCACCCAAGGGGCAAGCAGTGAGCACGCAAGGACCACTCACCCCCCACAGCAGCGTCTGCTGCCCCAGGACCTGCCCCCCCACACCACCTCACCCGGCCTGGACCCGATCCCCTGGGATCTACTGCTCACAACGCAGAGGCCTCCACCACCCACCGGAGTCCCTGGTCAGTGCGGCCCCGTCTACCTGAGTCCCCTGGATGGGGACACCCGGCTCACCGGGCCCCACCACCACCTGAGCCCTTCACTCCACCCCTGTCCCAGGGCAGCAGCCGGGACCCCTCCTCCAGCTCAAACCCTGCAGGTGGTTTTGCTGGAGGTGGCAGACTGACACCCCCACCCTTCCAGCTCCCAGCCAGGGCCCCCGCTGGTGGCCTAGTCCACCAATAGGCCGCTGGCAGGCCTGAACCCTCCCCTCCTCCCTCTTCTCCATTCATGTTCCTCCCTCCATCTAAAAGGCTAGCGCCCCAAACAAACTGGCGAAGAACTCCTATACACTCTTCAAAACCCATTTCAAATGACCCCGCATATTTCCATGACTTGGAACACCAGCCCCAGCAGGCAGTTGGAGGCAGGTGCTCCATCCCTCATGGCCTGAAACCAGACGGGTCCGCAGAGCACAGCAGAGGCACGCAGCCTTTGAGACCGAAGCTCCCAGAAGCAGACGTGCACCTCTCGGCTGTGGGCCCATCAAGCGCAGCACGGAGTAGGCACTTACCCCGCCCCCCTGCCCCATAGGTTGGGCACAGACCCACTCAGCCCTCAAATCCCAGCACCGAGGCTGCTGCTGCCCCTAGAGCCCACCCTCGGGGAGAGGGGGACGCTTCCCTCCCAGGACACGCGGCTCTTGCTCTCAGCCCAGTGGGGCCTCCACAGCAGCACAGTGGGACCACACATGCACACACAGGGCCGAGGCCAGCCACGCCATCCTGTGCCGCCCACCCAGCCCCAGGGTGACCCTCCAGCCCGCTCGCCACCGTGGTGGGAGCAAACGGGTACGAGCCCCTCACAAGGCATGCCCGGGACCCCCGAGGACCAGCTTTCTGAGCTCCTGGCCAGGAAGCGCCCTGGGACAGCTGCCCCAGGTCTGTGCAGGGCACTTCCTCTGGCTTGTTTATGTGCCTGTGGCAGGGGCAGCAAAGCATCTGTCGGAAACGTCTGCCCACAGCCTGGCATGGCCTCAGCCAGCGGATGGACGGACCCTTCCCATGGCCCGACTCTCCCTGAACGGAAAGGAAGGTGATCGTGGTGCAGCCAGGCCCTGGAAGCCATTCCTAGGGCAGACCCTTCCGGTGGTACCCGGCAGACGCTGCAGGCCTGCCAGACATGGGGCAGCCGTCAGGAGGTTGAGGGGAAGCAGGACACGCTTTCTGGAACACCACTGCTGTGCGACTTTGTGCAAGCATGCCACGACCGGGACTGCCCAGGTAGGAGTTTACGGACACCTAAGAACCTTCTGGAGATGTGTCTGCCTGGCCTGCCTCTCTGTGGTGCTTGGAGGTAGCAGCAAGGACAAAGCCAATGTCATGGCTGAACTCTGAATAAGGCAGGAAGCTGTCTCCTGAAGCTGCTGTCCCCTCTGCAAGGGGGCCTGGGTCAGCGGGAGGACACTGCTGAGCTCACCCTTCCTGGGCCCCGGCAGGATCACCCCACAGTCATTGGGGTCACAGGTCCAGTGTGGACATGGCCCAGCTGCCCTCCCTCCATGCACTCGGCTCAGACAGTGCCCACTGGCCCAATGGGTCAGACGGTGCCCACGCCCCCCCCCCACCCCACGGCAGGGCCCCTGCAGGATGGCTCTGAGGACTTGGTGTCGGCCACAGCAGGGAAGTTCGGGAGCCTCGCAGGGGAAGCCGCAGAGACCAGGGGGGTCACTCGTGCAGACTGCAAGCCTTTTCCTGCGACTACAGAAGGGGGCTCCAGGCCACACAGACGTGATGTCCGCTGACCTGCACGCAGGTCTCCAGCAGGGGTTCTGCCAGGAACACGGAACTATGGGGTGTCAAGAAGGCCCCACAGGACACACATGGGACATGGATCCTCAGGGGTCCTGTCTTTCCAGAGATCCCCTGACCGCCAGCACCTAGGGAGGCGTGCTCTGGGCTGCTTCCAACCCAGCCTGATCATCTGCTTTCGCAGAGAAGGAATGGAAAGCAGACACGACTTCACAGCAGCCCAAGGTCAGGGTCCTCCAAAGCCTGGCCAGACTGCCTGCACCCGAGGGCACGCAAAATTCACGCACAGCCACCCCCGCCCCCAGCACATGCTGGGCTTTGCTGAAGCATCGAAACGCTCTCCCAACTCTGGGGCTCCTGGTTTCCTACCAATGTGCTCATTCTCTACGGAAGTACACATTAAGTGCATGATCCGTGGTAAACGCTCACAAAGCAAAGGGCCCCTTGACCGAGGCCCGACCGGCAGTGCTCCCGCGCGCGGCGTTTAAGCATCCTGCTCCACTTGTGGGCGGACATGTGCTCAGATGTGACGGCATTTGAGCCCGAGACCCTGTCTCCGCACCTCAGCAGGGCAGAGCCTCTCTGACCAGGGGCTCAGGTGAACAGCCCAAAAGGCTCAGGGCAGGGGGACCGTGACCAGGAACCAGGGAGGAGAGGCAGAGGGCCTGTCCCCCTGCTTGTGCTCTCTCAAATAAATAAAACTTAAAAAAAGAAAGAGATAAAAAAAAAAAAAAGGTGTCCCGAGAGGCCCCACAGCTAGAGGCAGATCACCGGGGAGGCGGCTCGGCCTCCCGGAGTCTGTCCCCCATGGGCTGGGGCTGGTCCTGCGCTCTGCTGGCAGGGCTCCGAGTCGGGGGTGGGGGGGGCGCGGGGGGCGCACACCCTGCCCCTCACCAGGGTAACACGAAGAAACTCTGCTCTGAGAGTCAGTAACGGTCTGGCGGAGGGGGAAGAAATGAGAGGATTGGAACACATCGGGGAAAACAAAGATGCCTCTGAAGCAAGAGCAGGCACACAAAGGGCGGCATTCATCGCGGCCGGGAAATGGCCGGCTCACGTGGGGACACTTCCAGGCCGGCCTGCTGGGGGTGAGGCGTGCGGAAGGCCGACCCCGCGCGCCTCCAGAGCTGCCTTCCAGCGGGCGGATGGACGCTCTCATGCCCCAGGCCCGGCTGCACAGGGACGCCAGCAGCCCGCGGGGGGCTTTATTGTTAACTAGAACTTGAAACACTCAAACTTCTCTCTTCGTTTTCCTCTTCGGGGGCCCCGGGGTTCAGGGGCTGGCGCACTGGTGCCCGATCCATACCGGTTCCTAGGGGTCCACAGTCCCCAGGAGGCCTTCTCCAGCACAGACCGGCTTGCAGTGGGTGTCACGGGCGTGCACGGTCACGGAGACTCCTGTCTGGGCACACGCATGCACCTCCGCACAAACGCGTCACCAGCACCACGCCAGCGTGCTCGCCTGCAGGGTCTGCAAGGCGCAAAGCCCTGGGGGTCGAAGAACGTCACACGCTCCCATCTAGCCTTCGTTCCTGCTATAAACATTCTCATCAGAACTTCGCAGTTTCAAAAGAAAAGCAGAGCTGGCTACAGGAAGGAAAGAGGACGCCTGGCAGAAGTGTTTTACAATCTGTCAAGCTTTGAAGAACGACAGCTTTTTTTTTTTAAACAAAAATAAAACACTGGGCTCCAAGTACTCTCTCCGGGTCCCTCTCTCAACAAGAAGGTCCTGGAGACGCCCTCTGGCAGACATCACCCGTCTGAAACCGCGTCTGAAACCCTGCACCCCGAGGCTGGGGAAGGCCCACGAGCTCATTCCTTCCCTGGCGATCAGATTCCCTCCTGGTCAGCACGACTGCCCCCATGACGGGAGAGGGGACGCCGCGCCTGTGACAGCCAGGGCCCCAGCAGGACCAGTCCTGCCCCCCAGAACGATGAACACGAAATGGAGGCTGTATAAAGTATAAAGGTGTCCTCCTTCTAGAAACTAACATTGCCCGTCAATCACTTCCCTTGCCGCCGGAAGTCCCCCCCCCAGCGGGGTGGGGGGGTCTCTACACACCACCCGGGAAGCATGGGAGGACAGCAGGTGACAGCAGACAAAGGTGGGGTCCCACCCGGGCACTAACCACCCCGAGAGGCTCACGCTCCCGGTGGGTTTCACATTCCGTGAATTTCACCTCAACTAAATGAAACTCTCATGGATCACATTCAAAGCTGACGGACACCAGAGGCAAATTTTGTGATGAAACATCCCCGTTCTTCCCCACTTACGCGGTGAATATCCAGACTGGGGCTCAGGTCGGCAAAGGCACCCTAACTGCTCCTCTGACCTGTATCTTTCTCTCTTATGACTGATCCCCTCCTTCACTGAAACTCTTAAAACTTTCTTGTTTCAAGAAGCACGTTTCCTACGGAGGCTTTAAAAGGCTCTGCGCCCACGTCCAGCGTGTGGGGCTCTCCCCACCCGACCAGGCAGCCCTCCCAGGTGCCTGGCCGGGCTCCTGCAATCCACCTCGACCCCAACACATCTGCCTGGAGACACAGACCCACTGGTCGGGGGTCGGTCCCCCAGCACCGCCCTCCCCACGCCAGCCCCACGTCCAGGCTGTCACCTGGGTTCTGAGTGACCAGCCACAGACCAGACGTTCCCCCGGCCCCTCGCTGGGCTTGATGAAGTCGCTGGAGCGGCTCACAGACCTCAGGGACGCGCGGTTCACTCCCTGGATGATCGGTTTGTTATCAAAGGGTTAACTCGGGAACGGACTGAAGAGGCGCCGGGGAAGGGGCCTGGGGAGGGGCCGCGGGGCTCCCATGGTCCCCCTCAGGGCCCACGGTCCCCCCATCTCCACCTGCTCACCAACCCGGGAGCTCTCCAGACCCTGTCCTTTGGGTTTTTACGGGGGTGGGGGGGTGGTTTCGTTACAGGGACGTGACTGATGAATCATTGCCGTGGGTGATTGACCCAGACTGCGGCCCCTCCCCTCCAGAGGTCAGGGGGTGGGGCTGAGAGGTCCCACCCTGTCATCACATGGTCAGTTCCCCTGGCAACCAACCCCCACCCCCAGGTGCTTCCCAAACATCACCTCCTTAGCATCACAAGAGACCCCTTTCTGCTCCTCCCCTTAAGGAATTCCAAGGGTTTGGGGAGCTCTGTCTCAACAAAGGGCTCAGAGACCAAGCCTGTCTTTCTTACTGGAAATCACAGTATCACAGGTTCACATCTGGAATTGCTGAGAAGTCTGGGGACGGTGTCCCCGTGGGCACCTGTCTCCCGGGGTGGGACACAGGCGGGTGAGACATGCACTGGACACACCGCCTACCCAGTCTCGCACTGGTGGGTCCCAGGTGGGGCAGACCTGCGGGTCTCCGTCCTCAAGGGGCTCCATGCCTCAGACAGGAAACCTCGCAGCATGTATTCCTGGGTCCAGCTCATGGCCCCAAGTGCCTCAGCACCGGAGTCCCATCCTGTCCCCAATCCTTCCGGTACCAGGACCTCTGGGAGAATTCACGGTATCTGAATTCAGGTTTAAACACTGATAATTTGGGTAAGTGCTTAAAGGTCCCTTGCTGTCCTGGGGGGGTTGCTGAGAGAGGAGCTTACTGCCCCCCGACAGCAGCAGGAGCGGGTCAGGGAGGGGCAGCCCCAGCACTGACCCCCATAACCCCAGGACTTTGGCTTCTCATTCCAGCATCTGTCTCTACACCTGGGGCACCCTGAGGCATGCTTTTTAATTATTCTGCTTGTTCAGTGCATAGGCTTGTTTCTGGTGAGGGGTGGATGTGAGGGGCTCAAGGCAGGGGGCGGGCCAGGCAGGCTCCAAGGACACCTGGCACTGAACCTAGGTGCCCAGAGGACCTGGAGGAAACCAGAACAGAGGACACGTGGGCAGGGGAGCAGAGGGCACGCGCTGCCCCCGGAGCCGCAGGGCACGGTGGGCCTGACCTGGGACAGGGTCCCTCCGTGACCAAACCAGAGTCAGGGTTCTAGGAGCCCCTTCTCCCGGAGGCCTGGACCTTGGCCTTGGCTGGCTCTCCCTGTAGGACCCTGTCTTAGCCCGGATTCTGCAAAATCATTTCTACCCAGCCCGCTGGGCTTCTGCTCTCCAGCAGCAAGAATCCTGTGGGGCCAGGTTAGCAAGAATCCCCCTCCCCTGACATCCCATTCAGGAACTTTCCATCCATGGACCGTCCCTCTGCTCTGGGCTCTCTGCTGCTGCCACAGGACCAGATGAAATCTGTCTTTCCCACCTTCAGCTGATGTCTGCCTGTCTTTGACACCTGTCCTGTGGGTTGTCCCAGAAGCAACCTGGTGGACCAGGACTCAGCTGACACCCCATTATCTTTGAGACAGCGGAAGGGATTCTATGTTAAGCGTCGCACTAACCCAGCGCTGAGACCATCACGGGAACAGCAACCAAGTCAGAACTTGAGATTTCTCCCTTAGCCTAGTTAGCAGGTCCTGAACCCTGCTCCCCGTCACACACACTCCAGACCACCTCACCAGGGAACAACCAGTACCAACTGGTTCTCCCCATCGTGGGATCCCTGGATCCGCTGTCCCTGCTTGCGCGCATACCAACAGGAGGACAGCGCTGGTGAGTGGGAGTGCCCCCTGCACATGTGTGGACCACACCCACATTTACTTACCACTAAGGGCTCCCGGATTTAACTTGAACTCCTTGTTAGATAACATTCCACACACATACAGAAGCAGGCAGAACAGTACGATAAGGTCCCCACCCAATTTGCCAGCACTGCTCCAACCACACCCCCCCATCTCCCCCAGAGGGACCAACACTGAGCTTGTGGGTCTGAGATCATTCTGGATTCATACGCGGAGGTCAGGAATTACACAGAGATGCTCTATAAACACCGGGGTACAGGCTTCAGCGCAAGTGTCAGTCTATTTCTTCGGAATAAAAACTCTGGGCTCCTCGTCGAATCACATGTATTGACATGTAAAGGTTTTTTAAGGAAAGTGCCAGACTGTCTCCCACGGAAAGGTTGCACGTGTCCCGCCCCCAATAGCAGGACAGGAGAGTTCCAATTCCTCCACTTCTCGCCTCCACTTCTAGCCAGCACTCGGTGTTGAAACTATTTTTTATTTTACCCGTTATGCTGGGTCCACCAGTGATCTCTTGCATTTCCCCAGCAGTAATGATGCTGGGTGTCTGTCGCGTGTGTATCTGCCATCCGTCCACCTTGTTCAGGGAGAGGTCTCCTTCTGGCTCTTACCCACTTTCTGATAGGTTGAGTATTCCGAGTGCAGAATCTTCTCTCAGTCTCTGGTCTGCCTTTTCACCTCCTGGCAGGTTCTTCCTATGGAAAATTCTTTCAGTTTTGATCAAGTCCTACTTGACCAATTTTCCCTTTTATGGATTGCACTTTGGGTGCTAATCTAATTAAGCCTTGAGTAGCCTGGATCCCAAAGATTTTCTGATATGTGTTTTTCCTTAAAGTTTTACAGTGTTATATTTGTTTATGATCTCTTTTTAAGTTAACTTCAGTATAAGATACAAGACTTTGGTTGACGTTCATTTTTTTCTCGACGGTGAGCACCATTTGTTGAAAGGACGGTTTCGCCTTCATTGACTTATCTTGCATATTTTCCAAAAGAAATCGGTTGGGCAGATTTGTGTGGGTGTATCTTTGGGTTTCCCATTCTGTTTCCCTGGTCTTGTGTCTGTCCCTTGCCCCACACCACACAGTCCTCATTCCTGTGGTTACCTAGAAAGTCTAGAAAGTAGTCAATCCATGCCTCTCACTTGATTCTTTTTTCAAAATTATTTTAGCTAGTCTACTTCCTTTGTATCTCCACATATACTTTAAAATTATCTTGTCTATAAAAACAATCTTGCTGGGATTTTGATAGGAACTGTGTTAAAACTGTATCAGTTTGGGAGGAACCGACATCTTCACCAGGGTTTTCCAATCCATGAACATGGTATGCCACTCCATCTGTTTAAATCTTTGATTTCTTCCGTTGACACTGTGGAGTCTTCAACAGACGAGTCTTGCATATTTTCTTAGGTTTACGCCATATATGTGTGTGTACATATATATATAGTTTTTTTGATCTATTATGAATGGCACTGTATATTTAATTTAGGTCTTACACATTTACTACTGATCTATGCAAATATAATTGATTTTTGTGTTTATCTCTTGGGTCCTGCAATCAGCTGACATCCCTTACTTGTTCTGGGAGATTTTCTTCCTAGATTCCTTGGAATTTTCCATAGATAAAATCGTGAATCTGCAAAAAGGGACAGTTTTATTTCTCCCTTTCCACTCTGTGGCCTTGTGCCTCCTCTTCTCGTGTGACAATCCTGTAGAACTTCTGGCATTATATGTGAGCTGTACAGTTTTAATAGATTCTATTAGGTTGAGGAAGGTCCCATCTGTGCTATTTTTCTGGGAGTTTTTAGTCAGAACAGATGTAAATTTCGTCAAAAAAATTTTTCTTTGCATCTATTGATACATGCAAAAGACACTCATATGGCTTTATTTTCTTTATCCATTAAATATGATGGTTGATGTTGATGGAATTTGAAATATCAAAAGAGCTTTGCATCCCTAGAGTAAATCCCACCTGATAAAAGTGTGTAATTTTTTAATATACACTATTATTCTATTTCCTTGGGTTTGGTTAAGGGATTTTGTGTCTGTTCACAAGGGATAATGGCCTCTTGTTCCTTTTTTGTTCTCTTTGTCTGATTTTGGTACCAGGGAACACTGGCTCCATGGAATGAACCGGGATGTGTTCCTTCCCCTTCATTTCTGGAAAAGGCTGTGGAGAATTAGGGTCAATTCTTTACATGTCTGGTTGAATGCCCCAGTGGAACCGTCAGGGCCTGGAGAATTCTTTGGGGGCAGGAGGAATGTGTATGTCATGGATGAATTTCCTCACTAGCTACAGGGCATCCAAAGTGCCTAGTTCACACTGAGCTAGTTGTCACGGTGCATTGTCATGGTGAACCACCTCGTACGGCACTGCCGTCCTCTTCCTGTCTACAGGCTGTGCAGTGAGGGGCCCCTTTCGTTCCTGATATTAGCAATTTGTGTCTTCCCTATTTTTTGTGCATCTTTGGAAAGACTGGCCAACTCTCTCGGTCATCTCCAAGAACCTGTTCTTTATTAATTTCTTTTTTCTATTATTTCCTCATCCATAATTTCAGTGATTTCTATTTGTATTTTAAATATTTTTTTCTTTAAAAAATAAATATTTTTTTCTTTCTGGGGATCTTGGGGTTATCTGCTTCTTCTTTTTCTAGGTTCTGGAGGCAGGCATTCAATTTCTTCATTTCAGATTTTCTCCTTTCCCAACGTATATGTTTACTGCCATGAGTGTTCCTCTCAGCTCTCTCTGAGCTCTGTCCTACCACTTGTGAAATATTTTACTTTCATTTTATTCACTTCGGTATACTTCGTGATTTCCCCCGAGATTTTCTCTTGGACCCACGAATTATCTGCAAGGGGGCTGCATCATTTCCAGGCGTTTGGACATTTTCCTGTTACTTTTCTGTTACTGGGTTTCTGGTCGCATTCGCTGTGTGGCACCCATTCTCTCTGCTCTGCAGAAGCCTGTTCCACAGCCGGGCATGTGGTCCATCTGGGTTCTGTGGTCCCGGGGCCACGGCCAGTCCACCGCTCAGCCTCCTGGCATCTGTTTGACATACTGCCAGGGGGGAACAGGGAACGCCACATCTACTCCATGCCAGGAGGCCAACACCACCCTCCTGACAGGGGTTTAAAGCAAATACTTTCACGTATACACACAGTGGCACCTGGCACTAAACGACACAGAACCGGGCACCGTGTTAGATGCTGAACACATCCCACCCCGACCCTGTGTGCCGGTCACAGATGAGGCATTCTTGTGTTTGCAGATGAGGCAACCAGTTCAGTGGGTCACTAACTACGCACAGTACAGCTATTCTGTGACCAGACTCAAGTCAGGGCCCCCTCCAACCTGACAGTGTAGAACAAAGCACACCTGGCCGGGGGGAGGCTGGCCGGTGCGCAGTCCCGGCTTTGCCCCCTGCCCGCTGTGTGGCTTGGGCGATGTGCTGGGCCTGTGTCCATTTACCCACCTGTGAGCAGGACGACAGGGACAGCGAACCCCACAATGTGACCACAAGAGGAGAGAAATCATGCCGCAAAGATCACAGGGCAAATGTCATCTACATACGCGTGAGCTGCCACAGTCCCAGCACACGGGACCACCACATGCAAGCAGGGTCCCCGCGCTCTGCCGGACTGGTGGCACCTCTGAGGTCCATGCTGTGTGTGTGTGTCTCTGAGCCCTTTGTGGACCAACAGCATCAGGGATGGTCCGATTAAAAATCTAGAGGACTCTCAGGTGTTCTTAGGATGCACCAGCTGCCCCTTGACCGTGTTCACCTTTCCTATCTGAGCTCAGAACCCTACTTCTCCCACGCGGGGACTTGCACACGGAAGGCTTTTGGGACATGCCGGCTGTGCTGGGTGTGCAGACTGTGTGCCACACACAGACACACCAGCCACAATGCCCATGGGCCTGATGCCCCAGGGCCGGCTGCTGAATATGCCGACCTCCTGCCTTCCCAGGCCTTTCTCAAGTTCCGGAAGGTTCCGCATTCCCCTCATGCTCCTCCACACAGTGAGCCTAGAGGCCCAGTCAGGGACTGCTCCTCAGTCTGAAGGTTTTTTCTGGTATTTTCTTTCCTCGGGCTCATCACCCATGTCCCACGGCCGTCACCAGCAAAGCTAGTCTAAATACACTGAGATGAGCCCTGGGTCACGGTTGGTTCCGGGAGGCGGGGAGCAAGTGGAGGCGGAAGCCGCGTCCCTGTGTTTGCTGCACCTACATCGTTCCAGTGCAAGACAGACGTGTGACGCCGTGCGTGTGTCCCCACCGGTGTGATGCTTCCACAGCCACCCATGCACAAACCGCACCGCACACTGCCTTGCCGGCGGGTCAGCCCCACCTGCCAGGAAAGGCCGAGGGGTTAACTGCTTCACACGTAAAGAGAAGCGTGTATGGTCTTAAAGCCAATGGGACCTCCGAGGACAGCCCTTCCTGTAAATGACACTCAGATCCGGTTTTCTCTGGGGAAAGGAGGGACAGGGCGCCGGCCGTCCTCACTGCGACCTCCACGGGGCACCCGAGGACCCCTCGCGGAACGCTCGCGGGCCCTCCCCAGGGCAGTGATGGAGCAGCAGAAAGCATCCACAAGCAGGGAAGAAAGATTTCAAAACGCACACAGGGCTTCGGCTGCACACCGCCGCCCCACGCTTGAGGCCTGGCTGTCCTGGACACTCCAGGCAAGGGCGTGTCCGCAGGAAGGGGGCCCACCGGCGCAGCCACTGCTGCTCTGTTGCAGTTCCCTCACCTGGGCCCGCGTGCACTTGAACTCCGTGCCGAGCACGGGGGATGTGTGCCAGGGCCGCAACAGACGCGTCCTCGAGGTCATCACCCCCCTGGGGAGATCCAGGACCATGGGTGGCGGGGGTGGGGTCTCGGGCGGCCCTGAAGCACAGCGCTGGGCTCGCGGACCCCGCAGACCCCAGTTCCTCTGTAAAGGGTGAGGCAGGCATGCCAGTGGCTGCTTCCAGCTCCAAGGAACAGTGGGAGGAGGTCAAAACCATGGACACTGCACCCCGAGCGCCCACGAGCTTTCCCCTTGCTCGCAGGTCGCAGACCGTGGTTAGCCCCCAGCGGGCTGTGCTCCCCGGACCTTTTGACGTGTCCGAGACGTGGCGCCCACGGAAATGTGTCCACACAAGCCGCTGCCGGAGCGGAGGAAAGGAGGGGTTCTTACCGTGAGCGCCTCTGTACAGACCGCCGGCGCTGCCCACCTGCGGCCCGGGTGGGGTGAAGGGCGCGTAATGTAGGGGTGTTGTCACTGGAAAAGAAAGCAAAGTTCTGTCGCCATGTCCTCCCTGAAGGTGTGCGGCTGTCCACCACACGGGCGTGGCGTCTCTCTTACCGTACGGTGTTTCGGGAGACACGGGAAACGCCGGGGTGGGAGAGGCGGAGTCAGCACCATCCTTGGTTGGTGTGAAGGTCCTGCCGCTGATCCCGCTGGGGTCTGGGGGGTACGTGGCGGCCACCGTCTGGAATGGGCACAGGGAGTCAGGTGAAGGCCACCCCCTGACAACGGGCCCGGGCTGGCCCAGGGGGGTATGGCGGCCACGCACAGCGCAGCCATCGACAGCCACCATGAAGAACTTCAGTAACTCAAAGGAAGGGGGAGTCCCTGCGGCCCAGCCATGTGCAACCGCGTGGAGCTGGCAGAGAGGGGCGGGCACCCGGTGGAGAACGGGACAAAACCATTCCTGCCCGTGGTGTGCTCATGGGCAGTGAGACCAGGGCACGGAGAAAAAGCAGAAGGACTTTTCCAAATAGCCCTTTTCTAAGCTATTCTGGGCTCCAAGTTCCCACCTGGACAATGAGGAAACACTGACGGGGACGCGCTCATTGTTCAGGATTCGACCTACCTTACTACATTCTCGTTAGAGCCTGGAAATGCTCCGTGGATCCCACCACGGGGGCCACCGCGACACTGACCCACTTTCTTCCTTCTTCCCTCCCACGGCCTGAGACCACGGACAAGTCCATGTCCTCCTTGGCCACCGCCGCGCACCCTCGAACCCCCTGCATGCTCCCGCCTCCCCCCACTGTGCAGTCTGAGCGATGAGGCCCAGCAGAGCCCATGGTGGCCACGCCGTGCCTTCTGGGGGCAGGGCTGCACACCTGGGCTCTCCCAACCGCACCCCTGCCTTTCCGGGAGACACCCCGCCTGCAAGATGGGAGGGAGGCAGGTGGCAACAGGACCACAGTCAGGAAAGGGGCCTGTCCAGCTACCAGGGGATGGTGCCTACCTCCTTGGCATCTGCTGGAGAGAGGAAAGGCGCCAGACCTGTAGCCTGGTCCGCACCGGGGCTCTTCCCCCATCCACATCTGGAGAAGGCTGGCTGCCCCCCAGCCTCGTTGTCATACTGCCCGAGGCTCAGCTTCCGGAATCTTCCGCCCAGCGGCTCGTCCCCTGAGGAGCCTGACAGGAGACGCACACGTGAACTGCTTTTCCCACAGCAGAGGACAGAGTCCTTAATTAAAAGCCGACTACAATTTCCCAAATTGACACTTATTTTTCCTAGTTCCAGAACCTTTTCAGCTCCCACTGTCCATTCCCCTCCCCCTGCCCCTCGCGACCTCTGGTCTTCCCAGTTCTGGACGTTTCCTAGAAACAGAATCATCCACCGGGTGTCCTCTGCTCTCTGGCTTCCGTTGCCAAGCTCGCTGTCCCAGCCTGTCACTATGGGAACCCACTTTTGTTCATTTCCCGCTTCTCCCAGCATCATTCCCAGAAGGGGTCTGTGTGCCTCTGCTCCCCGGTGCCTCGCACAATCCAGCGCTGTGGAAGCACGAGGGAGAGCCCGTGAGGCCGGGATGGAGCCCGTCCCCCCTCCTGGACCGTGCACGGAGGATTCTTGGTGGCTGCTACGCCGCGGTCTGCGCACTGACCGTATCTTTCACAGCCAGAGAAACAAGATGCCGGACATCACTGGAGTTCAACAGCAAAACCCCCCACACCTCTTCCGAACTGTATTGAAGAATCAGCGACATCCACCTGCCCGAGCCCATGTTTCTCCTTTTCTGCAAAGAAGCCACATCCGGGGAAATGGGAGCAGGAGACCAGAGGCAGGCGGGACAGACTCAAGCTAAAGCAGCACCACGGGAACCGGTGGGTGCTCTCAGCCCTCCCCCCAGCGGGGGTCCCTTCTGAGAAGGACCATGGAGAGAAGGGGGAACAAGCCACGGACTCCCTCAGGGGACCTCCTGGGAGCACCAGGCCCCGGGTGCTAAACCCTGGACGCCTCCGTCCCATCTCCGCCCCCCGCGCAGCCCCAGCCCCACGTTCCCGTTCAGACACCCCCCGCCCCGCTCTTCCCAAGCACTCGCCTTCCCAGCCAGCAGCCGGGACACGGGGACCTCACCAGCCCCTCAGTCACAGAGGACGCTGCAATCAATGCAGAAAACACGGCAACCCAGGACCACAGAGTCCGCAAAATCCCTGGGGACCCACGCATCCACCCATAGTCCTGGTCACCAGAGGGTTGGCCTGGGCGCAGCTCTTCCTCCAACGAGTGCCGTGAGCCTGTCCCACTGGGTGACCCAGCGGCCCCTCAGCTGGAAGTTCACGTCTACACTCTGGTCTCTTTTCCTCCTGCCACCAGACACCACATACCCTGGGCCTCAGGGTCCCCTCCCCAGGCTTAAAGCGGGGTAGGTGTCCCTGGGAGACCCTCTCACAGCCATTCCCAAACACCAGCATGTCTCATTTTTGCAAATTAACTTCATTCACAGGGAGGGGGGCGGTGCTGGGGTCTAGGACAGGATAGACACCCCACGCTGAGCCTGCAAACCGTGTGTCAGCTTGGCCTTGGCCAGGCTCCAGGAGGCTCAGATTCACTGTGGGGTGCAGGGCTCACAGGCTGGGTCATTCGGTCATTCAGCGGATACGCAGGGACAGAGCGCGGCTGTGATCCGTGATCAGCCCCAGGACAGAAGGCGTCTCAGCCCCTGGCACGCCCACTCACCCAGTCTTTGACGGATGCAACTTACAGCAGCCGCCACCAGAAGGTGCGGTGAGGCCCAGGGCAGGGAAATTCCCGGGTACCCGGATGCCCCCGCTGAGCCCCTACGGGAAAGCCAGGATGCAGGCCAAGACCGTGGGGTGCCCACAAAGCGCTTCGCAGCAGGACTGAATTCAGCCTGACCTGGGAGATCAGCATTGTGGTCGCCAACTGCCACGGAGTCGACAGAGTGGCAGGAGGGGACTGGCTCAGATTACTCAATAAAACACTGGATTAAACAACAACAACAACTACAAAAAACCCAGAAGCCCCTTGACAAGTCTGCACCTGTTCATAAATACACACTGATCTTTCGGAACTCAGAACTCGTTTGTATCTTCTTTATACTCCAACAGGGCGATTCAGACCTCTGGAGGTGACTGATCTTGTCCACAGGTGAAGGACTTGAGAACTCACAAGGTGGGGTCCTGGCCCCTCCTCTGCCCTGTGGAAATCAAGCCCAGACCAGGCGTCACCAGCCTGATCACCAGCACTTGACAACAGTCCAGCTTCCAAATTCCACAACAGGGCTGGAAAAGGTTTGCACCAGCCCTCTGGGTGGGCGGGGTCATCCCTCTGGGTGGGCGGGGCACACACCCAGGCAGAGCCATAAATACAAAACAGCCATTCTCAAACTTGGCTGCACATTAGAATCGCATTAAAATTCCTGGTGCGCAGACCTCACCCCTTCCCTGGGAAGCCAGAACCCGCAGGAGTGTGGCCCCGAGCCTGGCATTTTTCTCACAACTTCCTGGTGCCCCTGACTCATGACCACACCAAGTGGGGACTCCAAGAAGTTCCACAGGTGGGGGGGCGTTTAAAATCATTCTGACGCCCGCAGCCCAGGTCAACCCAAGCCAGCCCTCTGGAGGCAGACGCTGTCTCCCCATCTGGTAATGCTCCCAGGTGACTGCTCTCTGTAGCTAAGGGAGCCATATGCGGCCCCGGAAAGTAGATGGAAACCTCCGAGAACACGACCTTTGTCGTGGATCTGGGCCACTAGAATGCGAAGTGCCCAGAGGCCATTTATTTACCTCCAGACAACCTCAGAAGAATGAAATGCTAGGTCATACAGGCAAGCATACCGGGTTCTGGAAACTCCCTTGCATTCCTAGGACAAACAGCAGCCAAAGCCTGCCCCATGGCTGTGGTCGTGGGAGGCCTCCCTGGTTCAGCTCCTTCAACTAGACACGTGCATCTTCTCAAGAGAGGGTGGGGAAGGTCAAAGGACCCGCTCAGCGCGACAGTGAAAGCGCCGGCTGAAATGTCCCAGAATGGCTCTAAGAGCTTTATTCTCCCTAAGCTGCCACAGGGATCGCCCGTCCCTGCCACCTGCAGGGTATATTGGAGGAGAGCTAGGCGACGTTTGTTAGAAATTCCCAGCACTGGACAACACTCAAGACTGTAGCAGAAGCAGCCTCCAGCAGCACAGACCTCTCCTTCTGGGTCCCTGGCCACCCTCTGCGGCCCCATCCCCGCACCAGGGGAGCCCGTGGGAATGGGCTGTCCCTGGTACCACGAGGCCAGGGGGCCAAAGAAGGCAGGCCTGTCTTTTGGATTGCAAAACTGAAAATCCTTTTCACTGGGAAACACCGAACCCCTTGGTTAGGTCACATTTCTTCCCCAAAGGTGCACGTAAAATGGAAAGGATGTGTCCCAAAAGCTAGAAGGCCATCCTTCCAATACGAGAAATGTTAGCCATCCTCCTCCCACCGTTCACTCAAAATCAGACAGGACCTCAAGCAAAATGTATGAAGCCACGCAGCGACCAAAAGGCAAGTTCCCCACCCGACTCACTGAAAACACCAAAAGCAGTCTGGTGCCTGGCTCTGAGTCGCTTCTGCCTCTTTGAATATATTTTCCCTTTGAATGATCTGTCCCCTCCCCAAAGCACTAGGTCTCGTTTTCCTGCTCCTCAAACACGCAGTCTTTTAACAACCGTAGCTTTTTTTTTTTTTTAAGATTTTATTTATTTGTCAGAGAGAAAGAGAACAGGAGTGGGAGGAGGGGCAGAGGGAGAAGCAGGCTCCCCGCTGAGCAGGGAGCCCAACGTGGGGCTCGATCTCAGGACCCTCGGAACATGACCTGAGCTGAAGGCAGATGCTTCACCCACGGAGTCCCCCAGGCATCAGCACTTAGCGTGACACAGGAAGGTCACCGGAGCTGTCCGCTTCAGGACCACCCTAGGGACAGGGAGGTGCAGGCCGGTGCCTCTACCAGCTGCCCCTGCTAGAGAGGTCATGACCTCTCTATCAGGACACAAAAGATCTTACCAGCCTTACCCAGGGGTTTAGTAAATGACAGTTGTCTGTAAGTGACGATGCACATGGCCATTAGGGGATTGCATCTGTGTGGACCCACTAGTTCTTAGCACATCCACACCAGAGCTTCGGGAAACAAGCCACCCACGTCAGAGGCCAGGGGGGTCTCCAGAGCAAACTTTCCAACATCGGAGGGGGTGGTCCCTTGACAAGTCAAACAAAAAAGAGCCATGTGGCCCAGTAGTTCCACTCAAGCACTGAAAACATTCAGGGGCGCCTGGGGGCTCAGTTGGTTAAGCGCCTAACTTCAGCTTAGGTCATGATCCCGGGGTCCTGGGACCGAGTCCCATGTCGGGCTCCGCACTCACGGGGAGCCTGCTTCTCCCTCGCCCCCTGCCCTCCCCCTTCTCGAGCTCTCTCTCCTTCTCGCTCTGCCTCAAATAAAATCTTAAAAAAAAAAAAAAAAAAACATTCAGGGTGGTACTTGCACACGGATGTTAACAGCAGCACTATTCTCAACAGCCAAAGTGCAAAGCGACAGGATCCACGCTCGGGTGAGCGGTATACACACTGTCCGATCACCCCACAGATACAAGGCAGCCTCACACAGGAAGGACGCTCTCACACAAGCTGCCGCCTGGACGAGCGTGGAAAAGCAGACGCTCGTTGAAAGAAATAGGACACACGCCGTACAAGTCCGTTAAACGAAATGCCCAGCACAGGCAAATCCGGGGTCGGAAGGCAGATCGGAGCGACCAGGGGCCAGGGCTGGGAGACAGGACTGACAGCTAATGGGGACCACGCACTGCACAAATCACCAAACTTGGGGCTTTAGAAAGTCACCATTGGATGCACCCCTTGCCTTGCTGACTTGTTCAGAGGCAGCCGTCCTGGTGTTGACGCGACCTTGGGTTGCTGCACGTCTGTGCATGTCTCCTGCATGGAAAACAAGGCGTGCAGGGCAATGACGTCAGGCTGCTTTCTGAGTGCCCACGTACCCTCACGTTCTCACACTGGATCCCTCTGTTTGGGGTTTAACATCTAACCTCAATGGGTGGGCTTTCCAGGATCGATGATTCAAAGTTGCTACTTCTCAGGGCACCCGGGTGGCTCAGTCTAGGAAGGGTCTGACTCTTGAGCTCAGTGCAGGTCTTGATCTCAGGGTCGTGAGTTCAAGCCCCACCATGTACTCTGTGCTGGGCAGGGAGCCTGCTTAAAATAAAAGCTGCTCCTTCTCATTGCTCTGAATTCCCCTCAGTATGAACAGGTTCCCTCAGTATTAACACAGTGGATGGATCCTGTCACTGTGGGCTCGGGTCGAGGTAACATGGACAAAATATTTGGCAACATGAAGCAAGGAGCCCTTGAGGGATGGGAAAAACGGAACTGGCTTCCTGCCGTCTGTGGGACCATACATTTCACAGACTGAGTCCTTTCTTTTGCTACCTGGGTATCATCACGCAAAGTCTCCCTCACCTGAAGGATGTGACCCAAGAAACCTACCTATCTGCTGGGCTGCAGGGCGGGGCACACACACCCAAGGTGTCAACCAGAGCAGAAGAGAGCCACAGAGGCACAGAGGGAGTGAAACACCCCAAAACCCACCTTCCCACCTCACCCCCTTTCACGAGATGAAAGCTTTCCAACAAGACTCTCTCCTGTCTTGTGGGCAGGGACAGGCTCCCTATACTGTCCTGTGATGAGCCTCTTGAATTCAGCAGAGCAACATGGGTTTTTGGAGAGTCATTGCCTTCCTGCCAGCACCACACCCCTTTACTGACATACATCACTGTGTGCCAGGACACAAAGAGGCTTTCTGGCTGGTGGCAGAGTCAGAGGTTAGTGGAATACGGGCTCAGCCATGGTACGCATAGTCAGACAGATGGAAGCTCTGGTTACCTGCCATGGTAGACACAGAGATCATGGGTGACTCAGAGAAGCTCAAGCATGATGCCTGGGACAGCACAGGCACTTACCTACAAGTGCCTACCATCCCTGCTACCATCATCAACACCATTGTCACACCAGTGGTCACCACCACCACCACCACCACCATCACCACCACCATCACCCTCATCACTATCATCACCATCATCACCAGCCCCAGCATCATCACCATTGCCATCACCATCACCACCATCATCACCATCACCATCACCATCATCATAACCATCATCATCACCATCAACACCATCACCACCATCATCATCACCAT
>JAHRIG010000463.1:11878574-12042538 GCA_020311275.1 Eira barbara | reverse complement strand
CATCACCATCATCACCACCATCATCACCTCCATCATCGTCATCACCACCACCACCACCACCATTAATACACAGTGCTGGCATCAAGTCGACTTTCTCAGGAAATGCTCAGCTTTCACAAACAATCTTCCTCCTAGGAGTAACCAGACCCACGGTGTGTGTGCGGCCAGTCATGAGCCGTCAGGACACGCAGCAGTCTCCAAGAGTAGCTATGAGGAATGCCATTCCCAACTTTCTAACACTAGGTAACTGGTGGTCTTTCTTAGGATCAGTCCACATTCTACAAAGAGTGAGGGATTCTACTTGCCTCTGGATGCTGAGGTCCCTGCACCCAAGATTTGCTACAGAAAAATTGCATCTGAGGCACAAGGCAGATCAGGCAGGGTCTCGCTGGAAGGTACAGCACCTTGGAACTTGCCCGCCCCTTTCCTGTCTGAGCAAGACTCAAGGTGGCTCAGGTCAGACACGTGTCAATGGGGCCAAGCCTCAGGCACACAGACACAGACATGATGCATGTGTCAGGTGATGGCCACCATGCTGGCACTGCCATGGTGCCTTTCAGACTCGCCAGCCCTCCTGGCTTGGCCGCATGTGGCTCAGCTCAGCTGAGCAGCCCTGGCCTCCCCATCGAGGCTAGGGATCTGGAAGCTCTTCCAAGGACAGGGTTCCTGCATTCCCAAACCTGGAACATGCCAGGACTCAAAACCAGTTGGTTAGACACCCTGTTGGGACTTCCCAGCCACCTAGTGATTTTTCTTTTGTTTCTGCTGCCGGCTGAAACAACCTTTTCCAACTGAGAAGTACAAATACTGAGGTTTAAATTTTAAAATCAAATGGGTTCTGGGACACTTGAATGGCTTGGTCCACTGAGCATCTGATACATGATCTCAGCCCAGGTCATGATCTCAAGGTCCTGGGACCAAGCTCTGCATCGGGGCTCCACTGAGCATGGAGTCTGCTTGAGATTCCCTCCCTCTGCACCTCCCCCTGCACGCGCATGCTCTCTCTTCTCTCAAATACATACATACATGCATAAAACCTTAAAAAAATCAAATGGATTCCAGTATTCTATACGCCTGCTAGGCAGGTTCCATGCCTCAATCTGAAAGTCTGAGAGCTACAGATGCAAACCTTCTTTTGATGCGATTTTTATCAAGACAAGACGACCCAGCACAAGTGACAAATCCTGCCTGTGGGCTGTCGTGAGCATGACTCTACACCACCAAGCTTCTTTACGCCGGGTGCTGTTCAAGTCTCGGGCAGGCTCCCTTTCCCTGCTGGGCGCTCAGGAAAACGGGAGCCTCACCCCGGAACTGCACACCATGTGCCACCCCCGTCCCAACGCCGGGAGCCACCCTCTCAGTGCCAGCTCATGGCTGCCAGGGACAAGTCGCAAACAGGCCTCCTACCAGCAGCGGCCAGGGTATGAGCGCAGACGGGGGACCACTTCCTGCTCTACTGTATGTGACCCGTGTGACCTTGGGCTGGTCACTTCCTCTACTGACACCTCCAAAACCTCACCTCTGAGACAGGACTCTGCCCCTGCAGCCAAGGGACCTTAAGGAGATGGAAGGGGTCCAGAGAACGCTGCCAGCGAACATTAACCCATCCGTTACCGTTGCTGGCTCAGTAGGACGCGTGGCCCTCGGGGTCAGACATGGGGGACAGGGAGGGGATGGCGCACCCTCCTTTGTGACTCCTCTTGTCTTCACTCCTACAGGAATCCAGGGAGCCCAGCCTCACAGGAACGCCATGCTCACAGCCTGTCCATGGCCTCTGCGTCCAGGCCCCTGCCTGAGAGTGGACAGGTGTCCAGAACACAGCCCCCTCGGCCTCCCCAGACATCCGTGGCACCTCAGCTTGGATGCCCGCCAGGCTCCAGCTTCTGTGTGTGGAAGCACCTTCTCCACGCGGCGTTCACCCGCCATTCCCTGACACACTCCCTCCTTCCCAGCATCCTCTGCTGGCTGCCTGACCCCCCAGGCCCGCCCGGCCAGCTCTCTGGGACCCCACAGCTTGAGATGCCTCCCTGACATGGGGAGCAAGTCGCAGACCCCACCCCAATGCACGTCCCCACATTTGTGAAGCCAGACACCGGAGGTCAGTGCTCGTCCCTTACAGCTGCCCCCGCCAGTCCTGGTCCCCACGCCACACGTCCCAGGGATGAGGGCCCTGCAGACCTGGCCTCCTGAGTCAGCATGGCCCCACTGCTGCAAGGGCACACCAAGCCCCCCATTGGGACTGTGCCTCTCTGTGTTGAGGCCCCGCTGGGCCCAGATCCCCTCATCCCCACCATCCTTCCCCATGCCTGTGTCTCCTGCCCTCTGGGGCCTACCAGACCCCTAAGCAGCCCCCCACTCCCTGCAAAGCCACCTAGGTGCATAGCTGCTGACCCGTCCACACAAGGCCGTGCCCAGGAAACCCCCATCCTCTCTGCGGCCCTCCCCTGGACCCAGGGACAAGCCCGGCACTCCTCTGCAGGCGCCATCCCGTAAGACACAGACGCAGACAAGCGTGTATCCCATAGGACTCCCACTCACCTTGCCGCACAGAGGCCCTGCCTGGGCCTTCTCCTGTGTCCTGCAGGCCGCTCGCCCGCAGCCCACCGCCCCCGCTGTCAGGGGGCAGGAGGCCGTTGGCCTGGCTGCCCGGCGTGTTCATGTGGGTGGGGATGGGCTCGAAAGTAGGGTCCAGCTCCAAGATGAGCCTGTTGAGCTGCTCGATGGACTGGTCAATGTCCAGGGTGGGCGAGCCCGGTGAGGGGTCCGCGCTCGGCTCTGGTCCAGTCCCATTCATGACTCTGACGTCTGGAAATCTAGGCTTGAACACTCTGCCGGGAGGGGGCCGTTGTGCATCGGGGACCTGGGGCCCAGGGCCCAGGCCCCTCTGGAGGGCCACTCTGCTGCCTGCCCCCCGAGTGGGGGTGACTGGAACCCTAGGCTGGGACTGCACCAGGCCAGAGCCGTCCTCCGGGCCGCGGCCCACGAGCCTGGCCTCGGCGTCGGGCGTGAAGCTGTACTGGTGGGCGGCCACCATCTGCTGCTGGCGCACCCAGGTCTGCGTGGAGTAACCGCTCTGTCCATAGGCCTGCATCTGGGCGGACACGGAGGGCCTCCGGAGCACCGGCGGCGGCTGCTTGCACTCTCGGGACCCGAATGCCCGCTCCCGCTCGTACAGGGGGTCCACGCCGAGGCTCAGGTCAGGGGCAAGGCTGCCATGAGCGTCCTCACCAGGGTTGCTGCCAAACCCGTCCGACAGGAGGGAGTTCTGGCTGCTTTGGTGGCAGGCAAAGGGGCCCAGGTGGGCTGACGGGTGGCCCTCTGAGGAGGACAGGGTCCCGATGCTGTCCACGCTGTGCAGGTCATGGCCGGGCATCTCGTCATCCAGGATGTCTGTCTCCCGGTCCTTGAGTGTGGCGTCTCCGTTCACGTGCACCTGAGCAGGCACAACGTGGCGTGTCCCGCTGTACTTGCTGGGGGCATCCGTCATATCCTTGATGGGGCTTCCGGAATCCTCCAGGCCAAAGCCACTGAGCAGCTGGTCCAGCTCGGCCTTCTCCTGGGGGCTCAGGCCCCGCCTGGACCCCACGGCAAGGGGCTCCTCGGTCCTGTCGGTCCTGACGGAGGCGGTGGAGTGGCCAGAGTCGCTGCTGACGGACAGGGTGTGGTCGCCGTGGTCCGGGCTGCTGGCGGTGGGGACGCCCGGAGACCCGCCTGGGACGCCAGGATCCGAGGCGCTCTTCTTCCTCACCTTGGCGTAAAGACTGCCATCGACGGGGCCCTGCGTGTGCGGCACTGGGGGAGGAAACGGGAGACAGGTGGTAAGTCACGGCTGGAAAAGGAGCTCAGGCCCCCGGGATGCATGTGTCCATCTTCCCGAACAAATGAACTCCTGACGGACACCTCACCATAACGGGGGCGAGGACTCCTCGGGGTCCCCAAAGTCTACCCACACCCCGGCAACACGAGCATCAGCTAAAGCAATTCAAGGAGTCCAACAGCTTCGGGACCCAGGACCCTTTCTCTCTACCTTTCTGTGCAAAGAGAGCCATCACTTAGAGAACTTTCTGGAATCTCTGCACTCAGGAGTCATCTTGCCCCGAGGGCTGAGAGTTAATGTCTAATGTCGTCATTAGTCTACATGCTGGGCACAGCTGAGCTCCTAAGCTCCTGGGAGTGCAGAAGGAGGACACAGGGCGTGGGGGCCCTGAACCTCATGGGGAGAGAAAGGCAGAACTCGTCTGCAGACTCCCCAATCGCACAGCATCCCTCCACGGAGGAGGTCCAGCGAAGGCACAGCAGGATGCAGGAGACAGGAAGCAGATCTCTTGCACTGGCCTCCGCCCGCCAGGACAGTCGGGAAACACAAGAAGGGCCACGGCAGGGGCGGGCTCTCTTCCGCTTTTACTGCTTCCGGCCCTGGCCACCTGCTGCTGGGCAGCTGGGCAGACCTGGGGCCGGGGCCTCCTGTGGTCTCCCGTGGGGACACGACAGGCAGAGCGCGACGAGGGAGCTGTCGAGGGTGGCGCCCACACTCTCTGGTCACCAGGAGCCACCGTGGGTCCGCAACAACCGGGCCCCCGGAGGAACCAGCCCCGGACTTGGGCTCCGGGCCCTGGCGTGCGGGGTGCTCTGGCACGGTCAGCGGCTCCCAGTGGTTTTGGAAATGCTGGGATGACGAGATAGGACCGAGACCTGTGGGGCATCACGGGTTCTTGTGTGGATGGCACACGTGACCCGGGGCGTTCTTCCTGACGGGCCTGGGAGAAGCAGGACGAAGGTAGTGTGTGACCGCGCCGGCCGCGGCCGCAGCAGAGCAGGGCGGGGCAGGACGCGCCGACCACAGCCGCAGCAGAGCGGGGTGGGGGAGGACCCACAAGGTCCCGTGAAGACACCGTGTGGTGGGAGCTCGAAGGGCGAGGGCCGCACTCCGCCTTGGGGTCCCAGGGCGACGGACCAGGAGCCCGGGCTGCATTCCAGAGCACCTGCTCGAGGGCAGATGCCCGCTCGCCCGGATTACTACCGGACGCTGTCTAGCGAACTAACTTGGTCCTTCCTCCCAAGTACAGGAACTGGACACTGACCGAGGTCAGGCACCTACTGGGGGTGGAGGTGGGACCAGAACTCAGGCCAGTTGGAACCTGGGCACCAGTGGAAAGGACCCTACAGAGACCCCGAATTCCACAGCTCCCAGAGGAGGGGCTTTCCAGGCCTGACACGCGTTCAACTCAGCTTCTGTGAGAGACCCCCAGGGCCAGGACGTGTCCACTTCCGTAAGACCCGCCGAGCGTGTGCCTTCCCTCCGTCGGCAGAGCGCAGCGCCAGGGGTGGCTCTCGTCCACACCACTCCCCGCCCCATGATGGAGACAGAAGGGTCAGAGCTGCCTAGGCCTGTGGGTGAGGGGCTGTGGCACAGCCAGGGGGGCATCCACAAGTTCTCGACACACATCTCACACTGCCACAGTTGTGCGTCCGTGACATCCACGTCCTGCTCCCCAAATCCCACTTAAACGCACAGACACCATGACTTACAAAAGGAAACCAGCAAAGAGAGGTACAGAAGTTGTTCTAATTGACGATGGGACACTGGGCAAAGTGCCATTAATCATTCTGAGTCAGAACCCCTTGGCCAGGCCCATGAGGAAGGGTCTACATGACGTGGTCAAGGGTAGGAAACCCCCTTGCCGGGAGTCGTGAGTACCCCTATCATTATCTTTACTAGCGGGAGCCCTGTCAAGAGAATAACAAACGTGTTACAGCAACACAATTACCGCAGACCCAACACCAGCCCCACGCAAGGCCCGACACTTGGGACAAGGGATCCTCAGCTCCCGGGGTTGGGAAGGGGGCCTGGGGGCCTTCCCATGGGCAGCACAGGGATGGGACGCAAACCATCACCAGCATGGGCCCTCCCTGAACTGCCCCCGAGGCACAGAGATTACAGGACGCACATTACAGCTACAGGAAAGGAACAGGACCCGCGTCCCTGAAGCCCCAAGACAGACCCACCCGAACCTGCAGGTCCCTCTGTAGGAGCTCAGACTCTCTCAAAGGCATGGGACGTGCCCACAGACGCACCCACTTGTGATCTCAGGGAGGGGGACTGTCTCGGCCATGGGGCGAGGGAAGGGGCCTCTGGTCCCCACTCTGCACTCTGAGCAGGGGTTTCCACCATTGCAAGAAGGAACGGGACTGGTTTTCCAGTGGGAGGAACACGACGCCCGCGTTCCCATTCTGCATTTACGCTCTGTGCCCTCGGCTCGCACTGAGACTGCTCCAGCCCCTGGTTCCTCAGTTACGAAGTGGAGAGATTATCCCGCCTCTTACTGCAGTTAGAGGAAAGAGAAAACAGGTGTACAGGCAGCCAGCAGCTGCATCCCTGGGAAGAACTCTGTCCCAGGTGGATGGAGCCCAGCACTCGCTCTGGGCCTCATTTCCTGCCTGACCCTGCTGCCTCCAGACTCCGGCAGGCACACACCTGCACCTGCCCCAGGGCCTTTGCTCCTGCTTTTCTCTGCCTCCATTGCTCTCTGTCCTGGCTCACTCCCTCCCCTCCTCCGCAGGGCCTCCCTGACCATCCTTTCCCCAGGGAGGGGCCCACCTGCCCCACACCCACACTCAGACACTGCAGCTTCAAGCGCGTGTTAGGGACCATCTGCATCCCCCACAAGAACACAGCCCCTGGGAGGGCTGGGGGTTTGGGAACTGGTGGTATCCCTAAAATTAGGGAACAGACTCCAGTACCCAGTGGGCAACAAATAACCAAAAGAGCCAACGTTCTAGCACGTTCACACACAGGGAAGACTGGGGAGCTGTTCTGGAAGGTTCCTCTACCTCAGTAGGCAAAAGAACTGAAAACCAACCAGCCCAAACAAACCCACAGCCGCACGGCATGAAGGCAGGCGTGCCCACAGCCCCGGGACCCCCACTCTCCTGCAAGCGGTGGCCGCGCCCACCACGAGAGGAGCCGGCTGGTCTGCACAGACAGAGCAAGGCTGCAGGAGCACCGAGGTCGCCCACACCAAGGCTCCAACACGCCAAAGCACACACCACGGTGAAGGTACAGCTGGCCCGGGGCGCCTGGGGGGCTCAGCTGGCTCAGCAACTGCCTTCGGCTCAGGTCCTGATCCTGGAGTCCTGGGATCCAGTCCCACATCGGGCTCCCTGCTCAGCAGGGAGTCTGCTTCTCCCGCTGACCTCTCCCCTCTCATGCTCTCTCTCTCTCAAATAAATAAGTAAAATCTTTAAAAAAAAAAAAAGTCTGTTAAAAAAAAAAAAAGATACAGCTGGCCCACTGGCAGGCAGAAGGACCAGATATGCCCCCGGGTCCCCCAAGGGTTGCCGGGCATTGGCGCAACGAGTGCGAGTGCGGCAACGAGGGGGGCACGCGCCCGGTGCATAACAATGGCAAGGTTATCTTTGCCACTAGAGTCCCCCCCCCCAATCCTCCCAACTGTCCTGCTTCCCCTCGCTCAGACCCGCCCACTGCCCCGCCTCCCCTCCTCAGACACGCGCAGCAGAGGCTTCCCTGCAAGCCGGGTCTTTCCCTCCTGCACCGCAGGCGGGAAAGGGGCTGCGGCACCTGGGAAAGGACCTGCTCACCGGCCCAGCGCAGCTGCCATGTTTCCGACACCCGAAGTGAACGATGCAGCCAGGGCCCCACACAGCTGCCTGCAGAACCCTCCCCCGGAAACTATCAGGAGTCCGTCTCCCCACCCCCATGCGCAGCCCCCCAGGGGCTTGGCTCAATCCTTAGGGACACCCCTGTTTAGTGATGGCAGAGGGCCCCTTGGGGTGTGGCAGGGGTCTGGAAAAGAAAGGTGAGAAGTATTACCCCAGGGCCCAGGCACAGCCCTGACTCCCGCTGTGGTCCCAGGTCCCCTGTGTGGCTGTGGCTGGTGTCCTGCTGCTGCCACCGACCCTGGGGCGGGGAAATGTAAGGGAGGGCACAGCCCCCAAGGGAAGGAGGCTCCAGGCTTCGAAGCTCTGCACCACGTCCAAACCCAGCTGCTACAGAGTGGCCCCCTGTGGGGTGGGTGGGAGTGGGGGCGAGGAAGGAGAATTCTAGAAGGTGCAGCCGGGGGCTTCCTCTTCCTGCAGCCTTTCGGCTGGGGAACCCGGAGGAGAGCTTTCACGGGTCCGACCCTCCCTCCCCCAGTCATCCCCTCTGTGTCACCTTTCCCGTCTCAGCCAGAACCCGGGCTCCTTTCAAAAGGAGGCCAGGGAGTAGCCTGGTAATGATTTCCCCGCAGCCAGGGACTAGTTAAAAATCAAACGAACATAAACACGGCTCTGATTAGGCGTGCATGACACAGCAGGGCGGTTTATCAAGTGGAAAAGAACGAGGAGGAGGAAACCACGGAAGGGGCTGCCAGAGCAGTGCCCCAGCCCTGCCCACCCCCACCTGACCTTGAGAGGGGGCGTTCCCGCCAGGAGGGCGCAGGCCTCAGAAAGCACTTGGAAAAGACTGCAAGAAAATGGGGGAGCCCAAAAGATGTACAGAGAGAAGGAAGCTCTCCTTCCCATCCTGGCTCAGCACAGGTCATGCAACGCCCACCTGTGAGCACAGGTCATGCAACGCCCACCTGTGTGCACAGGCGTGTCAAAAATCAGCCAAAGGGACCCACTCTGCCTCCTTCCAGGCACCAGCCCCTCTGAGGCCAAAAAAGCATAGAACTGACTTGTAATAATTGGTTCCGCCACGCGCCGGCCCTGCTTCCAACGGACATCCGTTCTAACAGAACAAACGTGACGGTTGCTTGGGCTCCCTGGATCCTCTTCTGTCTCCTGCGTACAGACCGTGCGCCTCGCCCTCTACTGTCCCGTCAGGTTCCCTTACAAAGTTGGTTCTCATCTCAGAAGAGCTAATAGGGTTCCCTGCAAGTATTCCATGCCAGGAGGTGCGGGTGTCCAGGGGTGGCAGCTGTTGGGGGAGGCCGTGTCCGCAGAAGGAAAGAGATGCAGGGATGTCCTCCAGCAAATGGAGTGACATTCTGAAGACACAGGCTCTATGTGCCAGGGTCCTGTGACGCCCCAGGGACGGAGCTCACCAAATTCCTGAAGCTGTGAAGCAGGAACCGGAAAACCTGTTTTGCAGGTGCGAACAGAGGCTCAGAGAGCCTGCAGGGCATCTGGGATGCACCCTGACCTCTGTCCCCTCCCCAAGTCCATGCCTGCCATTCCTTGAAGACACTGGAATCCTAAAGCAGACCAGCTGCCTCGGTGAAATGAGCAATTTAATTTAAGAAAGGAATTCGCCTGGATATTTTCTGTGCAATTTCCCCCCCCCCACACACTGCAC
Source organism: Eira barbara (assembly GCA_020311275.1). Classification (NCBI taxonomy): domain Eukaryota; kingdom Metazoa; phylum Chordata; class Mammalia; order Carnivora; family Mustelidae; genus Eira; species Eira barbara. Next base: position 12,033,240 of record JAHRIG010000463.1, on the reverse strand, counting down.
TCCCTCCTCGTACCATGCTTCCCTCCCTAGCTCCCGACCTGGCTCCCGGTCCACTGAGTCCCATGTGCCATGGCTGCTGGGTTGGCGGTGGCAGTTCTGTGCCCCCTTTGCAGGCTGCAGAGTGGCGGGCACCCAGGCAGACCGTGAGACCTGTTCCCTCCTGCGGCACCCACAGCCCCTGGGGGCAGGAGCCCCTGAGAAAGGGAAGGCTCCCTTCCTTCCCTGATGCCCCTGGCTGGGGATGGCAGCCCCTGGCTGGGGAAAACAGCCCCTAGCTGGGGCTGCCTCCCGCTGGGGGCACGTGGTGCTTTCCAGCTCCCCTCCAAGTGACTCACTCGTGCCACACAGCCAAACCAACTGCCTCCTTGCCATGTCCCCACGGGCCCCACGCAGGGTTCCCAGGGAAGAAGGAGAGAAAAGGACCCATCCCTGCATCCACCTCCAGGCGCTGTTGGGCACACAGCCTGTTCCTGCCTGACCTTCTGGGGCAGAGAGGGAAGGCGCCGAGGCGCACCAAGGGGATTCAGGGCACAGGTATATGCCTTATTTTGGCTGTGGTAGGAGTCTGGGGACAGAAAGCCCTGTGCAGGCTGAATAGTTTGTTTTTACCTGAGGCGAGATATGCCCGGGTCAAACCCAGCTCTGAAATCAGGATGGAAAGGGGTCACTGCGCCATGAGCCCACCCTGCTACGGCTCCCACCCCCACCTCTCTTCTGGGACCTTCATTCCTCCTCCTAGACCGCGTTATGTGCTCAGAACTCTCCTCTCCTTAAGATAACTGTCCTTGGGGCCCCTCTGTGCCCTCCTCGTGCCACAAAGCTTGCTTAGAGTTTGCCTTCGGAGTGATTTATAAGCACGTCTCCACTTCCTTCCAGGTTTTCTGCCACAATCCACCTGGGCTCGGGTTCTGATTAAAAATCCTTAGCACAGGGGCACCTGGGTGGCTCAGTGGGTCAAGCCTCTGCTTTCAGCTCAGGTCATGATCCCGGGGTCCTGGGATCGAGCCCCATATCGGGCTCTCTGCTCGGCAGGGAGCCTACTTCCCGCCTCTCTCTGCCTGCCTCTTTGCCTACTTGTGATCTCTATCAAATAAATAAATAAAATCTTAAAAAAAAAAAAATCCTTAGCACAGCTGTGTGACCTTGGGTGAGTTACTCAACCTCTCTGACCTCACTCTCCTTATCTGTGCAGAAGTGACCCGGCAAAGGGGAGTTCAAGGAGAGCCACCCAGAAATCACAGAGGGGGGATATCCTGCGAGACCAACACAGAAGTGAACACTGTCCCTGCACACCCCCTTCCTGCCCTGGGGACAGATTCTGGAATCCGCCACACTTCAGGCCTGCCTCCTCAGGGCCCAGAGCCTGGGGAGTTAAGAGCATGTCGGATTAAGGAGAAGGCATAACTCAGCTCAACTGAGCTTATCCTTCGGGAATAAAGTTGAAAAACAGATTCTTCATAGAAATCTAAAGTAAAAGCTAGATTTTTAGAATAATTTCTCCCAAAGTTTTGTAAGCCTTCGTCCAACCTCGCCCAGACTGCCAGCATCGACTGTCCCGCACATGACTCGGCACGGCTCGAGCTGGCTCGAGCTTTTGGCAGCTATAACACGGCGTCCTGTGGCCAGATGGTTAGGGACCCCATCTCCTGCACCTGCTGCCCGGGCTCTGACCACCAGCTGCAGCGGCGGCGATGGTCTGCCCAGCTTTCTGAGAACGGACCCTGCACGGATACCCGCCTGTGTCCCCACCTCTGGTGTCAGGCGAGTGTCTCGGGGTCCACTGCGTTGTGCAGACGGTGCACCCGGGTCCCAGCCTCTGGGGCTCAGAGAGCTCTGTCACCCAGCAAGCCCACCTGGAGGGGGTGGGCCCAGAGGAGGAGACCAGGGTGAGCACGTGGGGGAACCCCGCATCCACTGGGCTGGAGGGGAGATGTGGGTGATCTCGGAAGTATCCTCCTCCTTGGGGGGGGGGCAGGGGGAGCTGAGGGTCTCCTCTTCCCAAGTGAGAGAAGAGCCTGGCCAGGAACACATCCTTCCCAGGGCGAGCTGGCAGGGGTCATTATCTCACCAAGTCACCCACGCAGAGATCTGTCTCTCCTCTGGGGCATGCAGCACTGCGGCCCTTGTAAACCTCTCCGGAAATGAGGTCTGCTTTCATTTTACTCCAACAGCATCCTGCGTCCTGTGCTAATTAAAGACTGCCCTGCATTTGTACCGAATTACTTCTCATTCCAGAATAAATTGAGAGCCCAAAGCAAGGACCGCACTTGGGCCTCAGAGAACACGACCTCTCAGCCCCAAGAGCAGACCCGCGGCGACTCCGATATGCTCCAGGGTGAGAAGGAAGCCGCCCTGAACCTCAACCCTGGTTTCTGTTTTCCGAGCAGCAGACGATGCGAGGACCCCCGTGGGCATGAAAGGAGACTGGGCTTCTTTCCCGGGGCCCCGAAATACTTGCATCCCTGAACGGGGCTTCTCGGGGTGATCCTTGTCACCTGCAGAGTGAGCGCTGCCGGGCCCCCAGACCCAGAGCTGCCCCCCTGAACCACCAGGCAGGGGCACCACACCCGCTCAGCCGGGCTGCCGGAAATCGCTCCCTCTGGAGCCAAGATGAGCTCTGGCCAAACGTTCCCTAGAAACAAGGCAGGCTGTAAATTCTTGGAGAAACCCAGAGTAGGAGGGAAAAGCAAGAGAGAGAAAGAGAGTAAAAGCAAAGCATTCCAACCGGGAAGTCTGAGCAGAGGCGCCTCTCCGGGAAGGGGCGCGCCCACCGCGGCCAGTGGCTCTCAGCGGCAGAGGCCACCAGGACTCAGGGCACTCCCACCTGTCCCCAGGCTAGGCTCAGCACGGTGCGGTACAGGGCACTGGGGCACACAGCAGCCCACCCCCCAACCACAACAGCACAGCACCTCTCCCAGCCAACCACCCAGCGTGGACCTGGCATGTCCTGGGCAATTGTCTGGGCAGCCTCTGACCCGTCCCCTTGCCGGCACTCCTAACCACGAAAACACATTCCAGACCCAGTGGGCCAGGAGAATAGGCAATCGTGGCCGAATCGGAGCTCAACGGGCCGACCAGCCATGAACCCCCTTCCAAACCACCATGGCCTGCCACTCCCAGAGAAGACACATACAAGGCAGGCTCTCCTCCGCGGACCGGCTTCCCAGAGCCGGCCTGGCACTCCCCGGATTCCTTAAACCCTGGAGGTCACATCTTCCCAGGAGCACCCTCCGTGCCTCAGGTAGTCTGGTTTGCGAGTCTCCCAGAGGCACTGGGCTCTGATGCAGGTCTAGGAAGCCTTGCAAAGGCCACACGCGCACGCGCACGCGCACACACACACACACACACACCTGTGCAACACAGGCACACACGCTCCCCACTTACCGCCCTTCCCAACACCCCGGCAGTGTGACCAGGCTGCCCCTGGCGGCCCCACTCTTCCATGCACGAAGGCTTCACCCCCAGAACAGCAGCATCCCGTGCACGCAGGGGGGAGGTGTGCCTCCCCACAGGGCCCCGGCTGCCCTCTCCGGGGAACAAGACCTACTTGGCCAAGCCTGGGACTCCCTGACTGGATTCCTCCAAAAAGGCCCCATGCAATGTAAACACAAGGGCGGGGTTTCGTGCCATCAGGCTGAGTGAAATTTGAACTGTGGAGGCTGAGGAGGCGGAGAAAAGGCTTCCCAGGAGCCACTCAGCCAAACCTCAGCCTTCCAAGCCTGCAGCCCGGGCCGCTGACAAACCTCGGTCTGAGCATCCCATGGCCTGAGGATCCCATGGCGTTCCTCAAACTGTCAGCGGGAACATCTCTGCCTGGCATCCTTCCTCTCTGAGGCTGTTGCTCCCTTTGGAGCTCCCCGGGGCTCACCTCACAGAGCACATCCCGCCTCCTCGCTTTCCTTCCACTCTGCCCCTCCCGGGTTCCGCACCTGCTACCCGGGTTCACGCCTGGCCCGCGCTGTGCAGCCGTGTGCTGGGGTCTCGCGCTGGGGCCTCGCGCTCCGACTCCGTAAGTGAGCAGAACGGCCCGCGCAGACCATCACAGCCCCATCAGAGCCCTGACCCGTGTCGCCACTCCGTCAGCCCGAGGAGGGACCCTGCCGGGCGGGCAGCCCAGACAGGACAGCGACCACCTCCCATAAACCAGCTCTCACCGGGCAGAAAGGATCCCATTTGTTAGGGAAGAAACGCACTGTTGTTGAGCTGGAAGGCCAAGTTGATGGGGCGCCGGGGAGGACAGGGACCGATCCACTTGCCCTCGCAGGAGTGGACCTCGTGAGTTACAGAAGGGACCACGTGCAAAGGAAAGAAATCAGAGCTGCACGTTCTCTGGAGTCCTTGGGGCCTTGCTGGGTCGGAGGATACAACCTGCACACCCATCGTGTGCTCAGAACCAAGAGCTCCTTCCACACCGCTCGCCGTCCTCGTGTGTGCGGCCCGGGGTGAGCGCTCTTGGCGCTTCACAGACGAGCCGTCACAGGCCTTCATGAACGTGGTGCAACCGCACCCGCCTGACTCGCAGTATCCACACCACCGTCAACGTGCTGTGACTTCCCAGCACTCCCACCAGAGGGTTCGATGACACGGAGCCCGTCAGGCCATCCGCGCCCACGTCTCCCGCAACGGCGTGGTCTCTGAGGCCCTGCTGAGGTCTGGACGGAAGGCAGCGGCTGGCTCAGCGTCTGCGAAGGCCTCCGACATTATAGTGTCACCAGAGTTGTGACGTTGTGCACGGAGTCCCACGTCTAAAGCGGGGAAGACGCGGTGGGTTTCCCAACGATCTCGGGAAGCCCTTGGCAGGGGGCACCAGAGGCTGGGGGGCCCCTTGCGGGCGGGATACAGAGAGACACCCTACAGGAGGCCTTAGGGAGGCCCCCAGCCAGCCCCGACGGAAGCTTTCGGGGACGCTTCCTTGCTCTCATGTGTTGCTCGCCGGGGCCTGTTCCTCGTCCAAAGGCAAAGTACCGAAATGTCTCCAGTAGTCACGAGACCAAGGCCACACATCCACGGACACCTGGTCTAAGGGCACCGAGCACGGACGCTGGGTAACGAGTGCGTCACACTCAGTAGTGATCCAACAACAAACAGAAAAGACTGATGGGTTTTCACAGCGTGACCGCCCTGAGTGCAATTCCACCAGGACCCGAAGGATCCCCGTTTCCTGCAGCAACGTCCCAGGGACCATGATGCCAGGGCTACATCGGGCCACAAGCCATTGCTACGTGAACATAAAACAACTAAAAATGTGCCACCTCTCAGTTTTGGGAGGAAAACTTCCTAGAGCCGCCGAGCACCGTCCCGGGCCTGTTCAGCGAGGTGAGCACTGAGTGTGTGCAGGGAACCCCGCTGTGTGCCAGGCAGGCCTGGGGGTCCGTCCAGATGCCTTCTGCTTATCCACCAGGACCCGTTTTCCCGGCTCCTGCACCTGCCCGTCTATAGCCCCCACTGGCCTGACATCGGCCTCCTCTCTCAAACAGACACACCTGCCACCCGATCACTCATGTGCCAGGTGTCCCCACCGAGAAGGACCTCCTAGGAACACAGCTGCCTGGAGCAGGGACCGGGACAACCACCCCCCAGCTCTGTCCTCCATTCTAGCCCCCAGCTCATGCACTGAGCAATCTGAGGGTCCCATGCAGCCCCCACGGCTGACACAGGGTCACACACTGCCACCAAGATGAGCCCAATTCTCAGAAGCATCTGGCTGCCGGGCCCACCGCACGCTCTGCGGTCCGGGCACGATATGGTAAACGCAGCTCCAGAACAGACACGCCGTCTCACGCTTCCGCCTCCCGCCCTCTGCCCTGCCCGACAGCAGCTTCCGGAATGAGAACAGAATGAAACACGGCCATGCCCTCTGTCCTTGGACCAGCAGTGGGAATAAAAGCCTGATTACGTGCAATTCTGTGTGTTAAAACCTTGTTTGTTGAGAGGTATTTTTTTTTTAAAAGATTTTGCTTATCTGACAGAGAGAGACGGAGAAAGAGGGAACACAGCAGGGGGAGTGAGAGAGGGAGAAGCAGGCTTCCCACTAAGCACGGACCCTGATGGGGGACTCGATCCCAGGACCCCGGGATGATAACCTGAACCAAAGGCAGATGCTTGACTGAGCCACCCAGATGCCCCTTGTTTATTGAAATTTAAATCCAATTCCAACGCTGCGTTGTCACAAAAGGACCCTGAGGGCCGTGGCTTCCAGCTGTCAACGACAGAACCTGGTCTCCGAGTAGGGCTCCACTCAGAATCCCCAACACGACAGATCCAGAACGCAGGGGAGGGACAGTGGGCAGAGAGGGTCCGGGCAGGGAAATGGCCGGGGACGTGCCTGCTGGAGAGCCTAGAGCTGCTGGACAGGCGGCCTGTGCCCAGGGACACCCTCCCTCTCCCCCCATCAAGGCCACGGCCAAGAGGAATCACGCATGGCTGAAGCCGGGTTACCTGGCAACTCCTGGGGAGACACACATGCATCCCAGCCCCGGCCCCACTCAGGCTCTTGCTCTGCTTACCAAACACCGAGTGAGACCCGACCTGCTCTCCCCATGCAGTTGGCCTCACTGAAATGTCCCCGACACAGCCAACATGCCCCCACAGGCCCTGCGTGGAGGCCACTGAGAAAGGGGCACCCTTCCTGTACCTGGCAGGCAAGAGACTGGGTCTCCCCACGGAAGACACAGAAGGCTGCCTCTGGGCCTGACGTGCGCACCGCCTTCACCCAGCTGAGGCGCACGGAAGAGAAGGTACGCGGGAATCGATGAGACGTGATTGGTAACAGCTTGTCTGCAGGAGTTTCCAGAAGGGGGACAGGGGACAAAGCTGTCACCACGCCTCGTGCAGGCACCCGTACATTGCATGCCCGCAGAAGTCACAGGATGCGCCGTCCTGGAGATGGTGGGCAGGGCCACTCCCACCTTCCAGGTTTTTTCCAGGGCCGGTGTGTTCCTTTAATTACCAGGTTTCGGGGTTTGGCTTCTGAAAGCTGACTGCCTTTGCCTTCATTTACCACCTCGACGTTAATTCCCACGCAAAAACCCAGGACCACTCACGCCTGCCTTCATGGGCCAGAATCCCAGCCAAGAGTCTGGGCCTTTGACATCCCAAAGGTGGCTTGGCCGTCCCCGTAGCAGATGCCCCGGCCATCCTTTGAGAGGTCAGCACCCCCTCATCTCGCGAATACGCGTTTGTCCTAAGCCCACCAGCAATCACAGCTCAGCTGCCGGTCCCCGAGGCAGGGCGCCTGTGACAGCGTCCAAACACCGCGCTCCCGGGAAAGATGCAGGGCCGGGCAGGAAGCACCAGGCTGTGTCAGCAGGTGCAGCATCAGTGGGCGGGCGCGGTGCCCCCTCAGTCACGACGGCCGGGGGATGCGGAGGAGGGTACAGGGGCACATGCCCGACTCTGAGCGCACCCGGGTCCAAGGCTGTGAGGCGGGGGCCGGGGGGGCCAAGAACCCTGGCCAGACCTGGCTGAGCCTCTGTCCCGTGTGTAGGCCGAAGCCGCTCCACGTGCTCAGCCATCCCAGGGGCATTCGCGTGGGTTACCGCCTGCAAACGTAGCCAGATGTGGATTCTGACGGCCTTTCTCAGATGCCACCAGGGCTAGCAAAACCGTGGGCTCCGAGGGCCAAGACCGCTGGCACCCGGCTGTCACTCATTCGACTGCCTCCGACATGGCATGTATTCTGGTGATGGGATCCAGCCCAGTGTCAAGCAAACCCCCACAGGACGTTCTCTCGGCTCTGAGCACAGAGATGAGACTCTTGTTCTTTGGGTAAGACGAGCACGTCATCGCACTGTCCTCCTTCCCATCTGCTGCCTGCTTTCCAGGGCAGGTGAACTCTTGGGGTCCCGGGATCAGCCCTGAAAGGTGGGCTGGGGGCCAGAGCCTGGAATCAGGAGCGTGCAGGGCAGGTGCTTTCCCAGGTCCAAGCAGGATGCCCGGGGGCAGACGCTGTCGCACGACCCCAGCGTGTGCCTGAGCTCCAGGGGTGTGCAGTGAAGGGACGTTCCTGGCTGGTACGCAGCGACGAGGCACCCATCCCTGGGAGCTCGGTGGGCAGCATGCCCATCGTGCTGAGGAGGGCTGGGCCTGCCACCTCGTCTGCCGGATGCCAGCGGACCCTCCTTTTGTGCAGTGGCTGAGGGTCCACATTTGTGTTGGTTTCCACACATTAAAACCGAACCACAATTTCCAAGCAGGAAAGCTTTCAAATGCACTTTGGAAACGGCAGCACCGACTGTCGTCGCTGGATGAGGAACACAAGCCATGCGGCTCCCTGGCCAGCTCTGCACACCCTGCAGCCAGGTGCCTCCTGACCCCGCACAGAGGCACCCCCTGGCTGTCAGCACTGAGATCCGCCATCACTGGTCCCCGGGGCAGGTGATGCTCCAAACTCAGGGAGTCCTCTCCATGTGACCCTTGGAGACATGAGGGGACGGTGCACTCACTTATCGCTGAGCGACACTGGGATGACGGTGACGGGAAAGTCACCAGGGTCTAGGGCACCACAGCCCATCACCCCAGGCCCTGGTGCATCCCGGTTTCACCCCGCTGCAGTGGCCGTCCGACAGTGCAGGGAGAGATGGGATCCACGTGCCCTCCCACAGCCCACCTTGGGGGTACCCAACCCTCGCCGACCCCACGCCAGGCCAGGTCGTCCCCAAGCCCCGGGCTCCAACATTGTTACGGGGCCCTGTGACCTGCAGCACTGTCGGGGGTCCATGGCCCACATCCACTGAGCACCCCTGGCTTGACAACTACTCCCTGTGCAGAGCAGGGAAGGGCTCGGAGAGGTCAAGCAACTTGTTCAAGGCCACACGGCTAACGTGGAGAGGCAGGAGGCACACTGGAGTGACCCACGCTCCCCCCGGATGGGACGGTCCCGGTCACCAGGCCCAAAGGGCAGAGCCCCACAGGAGACGCGGAAGAAAGGAGGATGTCAAACAAAGACAGCAGATAGAGTCAATTGCCATATGTTGACTCCGCGTCTGAAAATCCGCCCACTCACCAAGCACCGTTACGTCGAACCCCAGATCAGCTCGTGGCATTCTCACCGCCGCTCGCTGAGGCGCCCAGAGGGCCCCCGATTCGGAGCCGTGCCACACGCATGTTCCCAGCTCCCACACCATAAACGAGCCCCCTCCAGTCCTACTGCACGTCAGTTTCTGCATTACCATGATTTTTGTTGGTATTTTTGCTGTTTAAAATGACCCCCAAAAGTAGGCCTCAAGGGCTGTCTGGTGTCCTAAGCAGGAGAAGGTCACGATGTGCTTTACAGGGAACATCTGTGCATCTGGGACACTTGGTTCCCGCCTGAGTTCCGTGCTGCTGGCCGAGGCGGCTCACGGGCTCCACGGGACGGATCAGGTCCGGTGTGTCCGGATGGAGCCGTAGGCGTGATGAAGTCGCCTGCTGACGGGCTTACGAATATGTGGCAACATGAGGTTCACAAGACCCCACCCGCATACTCCCCGACCCGCCCTAGGAGCAAAGGCCAGTGCTTGCTAAGTCAGTGTCGTGGAGAGTGGGGGGATGGCGGCCCCACAAGGCGGACAATCCCCCCCCCCACTGCTCCCAGTGGATGGTGCCCCAACAGGACGCCGCGGGCCACCATCCACTGCTCCCACAGAGAAGCTGATCCCTGAGTCCCAGCACCCTGGGGCAGGCTGGGTCTGTGGGAGGCATGCTCACATGCCCAGTCCAGCGAGGCATGGGTTAGTAAGGAACAAAATGGACAGTGGGTGGAGAGGAGCACAGCAGGGACAGGAGGCAGCGCTGGGCCAGCTCTCCCTGATGGTCCCTGTCCCCTGCATGCCTGGGGCTGCCCGGCCAGTCCCAGGAAGCAGCGCCCCAGCCCAGCCGGCCCAGCACAGGAGACGCTGACATCAGCCCTAATGAACCCCTCTCAGCTCACACTGCCTGACCGAGTCTCTGTTTTCTGAGGCCTCCCGTGGCCCGAGCACCAGCGAGGGCAGGGGTGACTGTGGTGGAACGAAACTTGCCCGGAGGAGCTTTGGGGTCAGCGGGCTGGGACGGGAGGCCTATCTCCCCCAGGCTGCCCTGCGTGATCTCTGACCCATCACCCTGGGCCAGCTGCACCTGTGAACACTGACGGCCTCCCCGGCTGGTCTCTCGGGAACTGCTCCCTCTGTCTGTGTCATGGTTACTGGCTCTTTTAAGGAAGAAACATGATGGGGTACGTGACGCCCACACTGTGTGCCCCCACGGCTCTCTGCTCGGGACAAGGCACACCCCGCGTGCTACGAGACAGCGGCCAGCCCCCCGCCGCCCGCCAGGACCCTGGACCCAGGAGGAGAGGCGTGACTGCACCCCATGAAGACAGGAACTGCTCGGCCACATGCACACCAAATGTCCCTCCCCAGAGACCCTGCAGGCCAGTGGCCCACGACGTCAGAGTCGGGGGAGGTCTCTCCGCAGCACCTGCTTCTGGCTAGTGTACATCGAGAGGGAACCAGTTTGACAAGGATGGTGGTGGTCTTCTCTCCCAAACTGGGCCCCACCCCGGGGGGGAGGGGTGACTATTCCTGCTGGCTGGGGAGAAGGCCCCCATCCTTCCTTGGACCTGTGTGAGGTCGCTTCTGTGGGGGAGCCCGGCCGAGCCTCTCCCCCGTCGTGATGGCACCCAGGGCCCAAAGTGTCCATCCCGAGGGTGAGCGGGGCAGGTGAGGCGGTTCCACGAGCCTGTACATTTCCGCCGAGGGAGCTCCCGGGTGCAGGACAGCAGCCCGGCCACGGCCTAGCAAGGCTACGCCCACTGTGCCACCCCAAATCCCCAAGTCTGCTTTTTACAGGTTCCCCCAAACCACAGCACTGGGGAGGGGAGCTCTGGACCCCGAAAGAAGCGAGGGTTTCTGGAATGCTTGCAGACCCCGAGCAGACGGTGAGCAGATGGTAAGCAGGCCGCCTTCTCCGTCCCTCCCTGGCCCCAGGCGGCGGCAGCCAGACATACCTTCTCCCCCCGCGCTCAGGCTCTCGTAGGAGTCCCAGCGGATCAGAGGGTCTGCAGTGTTGAAATCCACGATCACTCCGTGGTCATTGCGCAAGTGTTCACACCCTGCATGGGAGGAGGTGTTGGTCACAGGCCAGGCACGCGGTGGCACACCGGCCCGGATGATGAGGCAAGAGCATCCCAGGCGTGAGTGCCGGCAGCCGGCGCCGAGACCCCCACACCTGCCCCCACGGGTCCGGTGGCGTTCACAGCATTGTGCACTGCTCTCAACAAACTGGTCGAGACCAGAGCCAGCTAGGCAGGGAGCAGAGGGGACGCGGGTGCTCTGGCCACTCCGGGCTCGCAGACACATGCACCCACCTGCCGACACTCTGGGGAGACCAGTGGGGCTCTGACCTCACAAGCCTTGCCCTTGACCGTTCACTGAATTAGGACCCTGACCTCACCAGCAGGGGACTGCTGTCCCCAGCAACGAAAGCAAAACGTTCCCCTATATGGACCTCGCTGTACCAAAGAGCCATTCGCCCTGATGGTAAAGGGACAAGATCTCTCTTTCAGGGCGTTTTTAGAAGAAAGGAGAATCTGCTTTGCACATAAACACCTGCCGTCCACTGTACTTCCAATCCTCTCCAACAACACTCGATTCTTCGTCGGGGGAGAAGTAAACATTCAGCACGATCTCCCAGACGGACAGACAGACCTCCAGGGACCGAGGGTCCAGGCCCTCCCTCAGGCTAAACTCTCACTGTTCCTGGGGTCCTGCTGATACAACTAGGCCCTGCTGTCTCCCAGCCACCCCACCCCCTGAAAGATAGCCTGTTTTGAAAAAACTCCTACAGCAATTTCCCGACACACGCAAAGGCGGGAGACTGGACGGAGACCCCACGGGACCCTCCACCCCACTGGGTGGGCACCGCGCCCCGGCACTTGGCACGCCACCTACCTTTAAGCTTCTCGGGAGTGGCAGAGAAAAGCAACTCAATCTTGCCATTATCAGGAAAACGGTCATCTGAAAAAAAAAAATCACACGTCGACAGGCTCAGAGATGCAGTGGCCAAAAAGCACGGACAACGCTCTGCCTCCAACCCCACCGGGATGGCGCCCACGCCCCCGAGGTGGCAAAGTTCCACCGCTTTTCCGGAATGCTCTGTGGACCAGGGTTCAGTGTTCCGAAAGACCAGTACCACGCTGCGAAACAGGTTTACCATCCGGGGCATGGGGCTGATCAGGGACGGAAATGACCAAGGACCCGCGGCCACCGCACCCTGCACCCCCATCAGCCATGGCCCCACCTTCGCTCGCGTTGTCCAGATCCTCCTTCCCGAACACGAGTCCGAAGCTCTGAACGGCCCCCGTGTGAAACTGCAGGCGGAAAATCACGTCACGGGTAGCCGAGCGGTACTTCTTGTGGTAGCACTTGACCTGGGGTGGAGAGGGGCAGGCCAAGGGCCAGCTGTTGAGCAGGAGGGGTGGACGGATGGGTGCCGGCCAGCCCTCCTCCGGGAGTTCCCAGCCCTGCCTCGAAACTCCCCCCTGCTTCGGTGCTTCCATGCGACCTGCACCTGGGAAGGGCATGGCCTGGGTCGTCAGACCAGCACACGTGAACCTGATTCGGATGCAGTCCTGCAGCCCTGTTTTCGGGCTCTAAGAACTCCCCATGGAGAGAATGTTCCCCTGGCCTGAACTATGTTTCAACTTAAAACCTCTCTGTCTTCACGCGAGAAGCAGGCGGTCATTACCATCTATGGGATGTCAAATGATTATGTGTGGGCGATGACGTAACGAGTGAGGGGGACACGGGGATGGGGAGAGACAGAGGGAGGGGACGGGGGGTGGGTGAGGCCCCGGCATTTAATCCCTGAGCCTGGTCGTCCCATGTCCTGGATGCTCACTTGAGACCTGCCCCCAGAATCACCCTGGGGGAGACGTGAGCTGAGGCTGTGGTACCGCAGCCCCGGGGCTCGGGGTGTACTGGGTCTCTGGGGGTGGCTCGGGCCTCAGGGGTGATGGGCTGATGAGCAGGTTAGAAGTACCCCTCCAGGGCACTCGGCACCATCGGGGAAGGGCGGGCAGGCAGGGACCCTGAGGGTTGTTTTCCACCTTAATGTGGGGGCCTTCCCCGCCCAGGGGGGGAATGGATATGGGGGCTTCGGGGAGGGCTCACAGGAGAGGACCCTTGCCAACAACCTCCCCTGACCCCCTCCCAGCCACAGCAGGGCTGGGGCTCCTTTCCAGGGTCCGCGGGGGCCCGAGGCCAGAAGCAGGCTGGATTCTGTTCTCAGACAAGCAGAGTACGGGCAGCGGATCCCTCTACTATGCCTGCCCAGAAGGGAGGGGAGGCTGGAGGCCGGGGCGGGGGCTCTCAGAGGCAGCTACGCTCACAACGACGACTTCTCTAAGCCAGAGATGGGCCTCAAACGTCCCGTGCATCAGAAAGGTCAACGAGAAGCAGCCACTCGCGCTGGGTCTAGCCCAGCAGTGCAGAACACCCCAATGGAAGGCTCTGTATGGCTGCCCAGACAGACACTCCCACAGAGGAAAACTAAAGCCCCAGGAGCCCCTGGGAAATGCACCCTCTGGGGATGTTTACCTCTGTGCTATCTACAAGGAAACGGTCTGATAAATACACAAAAAAATGTGAACAGCCGGTCTGGGGAGCGTTCGGTGCTGACAAACATGCGGGCCGGCTGCTAGGGACGCAGACTCCGGCCTCCGGCCCCGGTCACACGCAGCCGGCAAGAATTCTGGAGACACGCGGCAACTGCAGTGTGCTGGCTCCCAACAGCGCTGACCCCACTGACCCCAGAGGAGACCCTTCCAGGGTGGGAGGAGGTCTCTGGTGCCCCCATCTCTCCAGGAGGATGGGCCTGAGTCTGCCTTGAGGGTGACACGGGGACAAGGGGGGATCCAGGCTCACACTGGTCTGGTTCTCCAAACTTCCTAATGCCGGGGGGAAGCAAAGCTTGAAGCCATAGTACCAGGAGGTCCATCCTGAGGGAGGCACCCCAGGCCGGCCCCACTATCACACTGCAGGAAGGAGCGGTCCCACCAAGCATGGCCCTGGGGTCTGTGCGCAGGACCCCGGGTGAACCAGGGGCACCACGAGTGCTGGGTAGACCAGCCCCCACCAGCACAGTCCTGTCTCTGGGGCCTTCCTCCCGCCCGCCCGTAGTGAACAGGCTCCTCCTCCAGCTGGTTCCCGAGGGACAGCTCCTCCTCCCCCGCACCTCCAGGCCCTACCTTCCACAGGGACCCAAGGGGCTCTCTCTGCAGCTCACCGTGACTCATCACAGCTGCCCCCACACAGTGTGGCTCAGAGCCACCAATCCCAGCCCCCTCCCCCCAAGAAGTGGTGGTGGCAGAGGTCACCGCACTTGGGGACAACAGAGAGTCAGGGATGGGGGTCACCTTCCCCAGGCCATCCATGGCTGATTGCTGGGACACAGTCACCTCCCCAGGCTGAGTGTGACTCTGGTGTCTGCAGACATTCCCCAGGACAAGGGCTCAGAATGGAGGAGTGACCGAGCTCACCGACACAGAGCGGCCGCCCAACGGGGACACACGCTGTCCCACGGGGTGTCCGTGGGATTCTCCCCAGCATGCTGGCTGACACCGAGGCTCCCCACACACCTCTGCGTGCTGCACAATGAGCTCCTCCTCCCACAGATGGGGTGGCACCTGCCGAGCCCCAGCCCAGCCGCCCACCTCGGGAATCCGGACACCAGATGTCTCCAGAAGACACAGACCACGGGCACGTCCACGCACGAGGTCTGGGCAGCACTGTCCATACAGCAGCTCCAACCCTGAGACAGGATCGACCCGCCCACTGGGAGCCCCCCGGGGTACCTGACACCCCATGTAGAGCCAGGAACCCTACGCCGCCCAAGCCAGCGGGTCTGGTTAGCATCGGCAGCCAGAGGCCAGAACCGAGATCTCCACACACGGTAGAAAGAACTGTCAGCGCCTGCTGGACAAGAGCGCCCCAAATTCCCCCCTTTAAGATCTCAAGAACCGACAGCACTTCATAAAGATTACAGGGACCAAGGTCTGGAACGCCCCCTTTGTCCCCTTCGTCCCTTTGGCGTCTGCGAGTCTCCAGAACGCAGCAATCCTGCGCCTTCAGGTTTTAGAACATGACATCTCAAACAACCCACGGGCCGCAGCCTGGCCCCTGCAGGAAGGGAATGACGTCCGTCCACCCCAGGCTGTCCCTGAAGCCATGGCGAGGCACACGGGCATTACACGAATGCCACAACTCGCCGGGAACTCGCACTCGGGGAAGGTGCTCAGCCGGAACACGGACTTCTCGAGGGCACAGTGGGTGCTCGAGCAGGGGACCCTGCGATCATGTGACGAGGATGAAACCTTCACTCTGGGTCAACACACAGGAGAACCAGGTGCTATGTTGTCAGAGGCCAGAAGCCTCAGGAGAGGGGGCGTCGGAGGGAAGACCGGCCCTACGCGAAGGTCCGCGGCCAACCCCACTTCCTTCAGTCTTGATGCAACAAGCCGGACCCCTCCGCTCGGCCTCGCCTCCTTGTGTTGCCTAAAAACCTGCCCGGGCCCCCGAGGGGACTGAGTGATGGGCACACGGGAGCACGGCCCGCCGGGGCCTCGGTCCCCGCAGCGCACGCCGCGTACAGCTGGTGTCCTCCTGCATGACGGAACGGCCCCTCAGACGAGCTCCGACCCACCGGCACCTGCGCAAACAGCCTGGCCTGACCCTCACGCCGCACAGGGGGTTTGTGTTTCAGACTCTCAGCGACAAGAGAACAGCACCTGGGACCAAGGGGTCGAAGCCCCAGGAGCACCTGCACCCAGGTCAGAGGCCAGCCCGCAGCTGTCCCCCTCCCCCCAGGTCATCCAAACGCCCAGCTGCTAACAGGAGTAGCAAAAGAAGCTTCATGCCCCCAACCCCCGCTGCTGGTGGCCTGTGGCTGCCGGGACAGGCCGCGAGGAAGGTGTCTCCACGGAGCACGAGCTGCAACCGCGCGCTGAGGGGACGGAGACCAGGAGAGCTCGCTGGAGAGGTCAGCAGGCGCCCGCCATGGACCAGCACACAGCCACCACGGAGCTAGGACCCCAGGATGCACCGAGACCCAGCCCAGGTGCAGGACGGGAGAAGGTGTGCGCACGGGAAGTCCCAAGGCAGCACAGGGACGGGCGCGCGGGGGTCTGGAAGAACCACCTGCCAGAGGACCAGAGTCCACAGAGGGAGCGAAGGATACTTCCAGAAGGCCTCCAGCACGAGGGCATCGGCAATGGTGCTGTGTGTCTGCAGCGGCTCTCTGAGCCGCCGTGCCCCCAGGGAGAAGCTGGGTCACAGGAGTGAGCTCCCAGAGCCTCACAACAACGAGGACAAAATGTAAGTGGCCACAGGATTTGCACTGCGGAGACAGCAAGACGGGGCACGCCGGACGGGAAAGTGTTTATGAGCCCGTCAAGGCCCTGGACCTCGGCCAGGCTCCCGCTGCATCAGCGCCCACAGCATTCCTGAGCGAGCTTACGTAACAGCCTGGCCGCGCTCACGACGGCTCTGCCCTCCTCCCCGGGGACAGCATGTTTACTGAGCACCTGAGGCCCTGCGCTGTGGAAGGGGCGGACCTGGGAGATGGGGGAGCCGGGGTGCAGAGCGAGGACGAGGGGGCGGGCTGGCTGTGTCTGGTGGTCAGACGGCAGGTGGCTGCTGCCCGGCCTCACCAGGAACAGCACCTCCACGAGCCCCCCGCCTTGCGGGGACGACAAACAGAGCCCTGGTCTCCCCAGCAGGTCCCCGGCCCCTCAGAGCCCACACGGCCCGATTCCTGCAAAGGCGGCCCCGTCATCTCCGCGAACCGGCCTCCACATCGCATCCCGGGGGAGGAGAGGGGACAATCTATCTGTGCGTGCACCCAGAAAATCAAGGAGGGGAGCACACGCGGGGCGAGCTGCCTTCTAGGAGGATGTGACCCAGGGGAGCGACCCCCGCCCCTGCTTCCAGAGCAAACCCCAGAGAACCTGGAGAGAACCCTCTGCTGCTGTCGACGGTAAACCTACAAACATCGTCTCTGCTCCTCCGCATCCTTTCCAAGTGGCCACTGCTGCCACAGCTACTGCCACATTCCCGGGCGGAAAGGACGACGCCTGCGTGCATGGGCCTGTGTGAGCAACGGCCCAGGAAGCTCTTCCCTGAGCACGGTTCCCCGGAGGTGAGGCTCGCCCGCGGGCTGACCCTGCACAGGGGCGCGTGGAGTGACCCCACGCGGGCACGTGGGGGTTGGGCAGAGCCACAGTGCGAGGCTCTCCCCCGGCTCGTAGGGAGATGGGAGGGGCCATGGGAGAGGGGGGACAAGTGCTCCTCCCGCCTGACGCGGACGTGGAAGCCAGGGCCAGCCCGCGCGGGAGGAGTGGAGGCGGCCCACGCTCTGTGTTCTGCCAACATCGGGGAACAGAACTGTGCGTCGTCTTCCTCCCTGGATGACCCCCAAGTGGATTTCAGGGATCCAAAACCCCTGGGGGTTCAGAGCTGCAGCACAACGTGGGCCCCACAGATTATGATCCGAGCATGCGGACTGTCCTCTGGGTCACCTAGCCTCCAAAACCCCGCGGGGCACGAGATGTCGCTGCTCGTCTCGCTGGGACAGGTTTGCTTACTGCACACGGGAACCATGGGCTGGATCATGTCCCCCCCAGATTCAAATCTCGGGGCCTGACCTCGGCCGGGCCTGTATCTGGAGACTGGATTCTCACCGAGAGGTGGTCAAGGCCAAGGAGGCCACCAGGACGGGCCCTGCTGCTCTCCGGCTGCGGTCCTGTAAGAAGAGGGACCAGGACACGGACACGCACGGAGGGACGACCCCGTGAGGCCCGGGGAGGAGACGGCCATCTGCATGACCAGGAGACGGCTCGGGGGGACCGGCCCTGCTCCGCCTGGCTTGGGGGTGTCCAGCCTCCAGACTGGGGTCAGTGAAGGTGTGCTTTTTAGCCCCTGGCCTCCGGAGCTTTGTTAAGGCAGCTGCGGCAGGGGGAGGCACCTGGGGGCTCAGTCGGTGAAGCATCTGACTTGGGCGCAGGTCATGATCTCAGGGTTCTGGGATCGAGTCCCGTGTCAGGCTCCCTGCTCAGCCGGGAGTTTGCTTCTCCCTCTGCTGCTCCCCTGAACCCCTTGGGGTGTCATTTCTGGGAACGGTACAAGGACATGTCACCCCGTGTGATGGAAAAGTACCCCTTCCTAGCCGCAGCCCGTATCGTCCTCCTTCCATCTGATAACACGGCGGAAAGTGCAGCGTGTACAGAAATGAATCGTAAACACAGGAAGCATAAATCAAACTGTCGCCTGACCCTAAAAATACCCGGGGCGGGGAACGCACAAAGGTGCAGGACGGCACCGGTGTTCTGGAGGCGAGCGGCTCCCAGGAAACCAGCCGGGGAGTCTTCTCTGCCAGCTCTGCGATGAAAACAGAAACCCGCAGACGGGCGGCTCCCTGCGCACCACAAAGCGTTCACCTCGAGACCCGCGGCCACAGGACGCCCCAAGCACTGGCGCTGTCCTGTTCTGCACCCACCCACACACCATGGCTTCTGCCTCCAGTGCCCAGGGCCCCAAAGCCACTGCGCCCGCTCACCCGGGAGGCTGCAGGGGGCTACGCCCAGCAGCAGGGGTCGGCACACATCCAGGCGCAGAATCTCCATCACGGATGACATGTGACCCAGACAGCAAATTCACACTTGGGTGTCTGGGGGAGATGGGGCATCCCAGAAGCCTGGGCTGGTGGACACGAAGGGGGACCCGGGACGCAGATGCACACATAAGCACACATAAGGGCAGCTTGGACCTGCAGGGGGCACGGGGAGCAGCTGGCGCACTCAGCCAGGGGTCAGCAGCTTCGCCAGCTACAAGCAAGGGGCCCGCCAGGCTCTGAGGGACGGCCAGGAGCACGGCAGGCTGCAAGCCAGGAGCCAGGGGAAGAGAAGCCTCCAGCAAAGACAGAGGTGTCTGCCAGCACAGGGTCTCTGGCTGGTGGCCCGAGGCTAGAAGAATGGGAAGGAGGAGATCCAGAGAGATCCAAAATGCCGGATGGGGGGAGAACCCGGACCAGTACAGCCTTGTCCCCTCTCCTGTCCCCTCTCTAGTCCCCTCCTCCTGTGCTCCACCCACGCTCCAGGCCCCAAGGTGAAGCACGGACAGGCGAAAGGGATCCCAAACAGGACCCTGCACTCCTGGCATTGGCCTGACCCACCCCCGTCCTCCTGACTCCTAACGCCCGGGTCTGGTCCCCGCTAGTCCCTAGCACAGGGTTCTCCCTGCCATTTGTCCTCTGTTCCCCAGGACCATGGGCCTGACCCCCGATGATGTGGTCTGTGGGCCACGCGGAACAAAGCCTCAAAGCCTCAAAGCCCCGTGAGCTCCGATGGCCTCGCTGTCACCTGCGGAGCCCACTCCGGACCATCCCAGCCCCCGGTCTGGCCAGGCCTCCTTGCCACGCCGACCCAGGGGCCCCAGGCCTCCGTGTGCACCTCAGAGGACCCTTAAGTACAAGCTGGGAATGAAATTTCTTGAGAAGGGCCATTGGACTTTCAGACTCCCGGCCCTAGCAAAGGAGGCCCAGGGAAGAGCCAGGTGCCACACACAGTCCCCTCCTAGCTACTCGACCAAATCCGTTTCCAGGGAGACCTGAGAACCATGTGGGGCTCATACTCGGGCAATGGGCCCCCTTCCTGCAGCCGTAGGTGCCCGGAGGCATCCTCTGCGTCTGAACACAGTGTGGGCAACAGGGCCCCAAACACACAAGACAACGTCCAGCTGGAGGGCCAGCGCATCTGCGAGCTCGCCACATGCCCAGCACTGGCTCCCGACCCCAGCAGGAGGGCGCTGAGTCCAAGCTCGAGTGTCAGGGCCTCCTGCCTGCCCCCCACCGCCTCCCTTCCAGGACCCACGGCCCAGATCCCGAGGGCCGCACCGGGTCCCCTCCAAATGCCCCCATGCCACCTGCTTCTGATGTTTCCACAGACCCCGAGGGGTGAGACACACACACAGGTGCCCTCGGGCTCAGGCCTGTAGGGGAGCAGGGCTTTGGGGCAGGGGGAGGCCACAGGAGCCTCTAGGCCAAGCCCTCACCCGCGCTCGCGCTCACGAATGGCCTCATCCCGCACCAGCTCACCCAATCGGCGCCCCTAACCCCGTCAGGGCCCTCACTTAGCTTCAAGTCCACAGAAGCAGAGTGACCTCTGAGGCCACCCAGACCCTGCAGGCAGCAGACCCAGTGGGCACCCAGTTGTGGGGCTCAGGGCCGGCCCCCGGGAGCACAGCCACTCCCCACAGGCAGCCGCTCACACACACCTTCAGGCCAGGTCCCGGCCCCTCCTCTCCCCCTGCTCCGCACACTAGCCCTCCTCCGGGGCAACCTCCAGGGTCAGAAGCAGTGTGGCCTCAGGGCCCTGGAAAGGGCTTCAGGATCACCAGTTTTCCCAAAGAAGAACCACAGGCAACCGAGCCGGCACGATCTGGCTTCGACCTCCCAGGACAACGAATCGCCCCCAGGACGACTGAGCACCCCTCCGAAGTTCCCCGCCTGCCCGCCTCACCCAGCACGGCCCATCCTGGGATCCCTCGCCCACAGCAGGTCCGCTGCCCCCACCAGCTCCTTCGGGACAAAGATGTCACCCTGTCCCTCCCTTCCTTCCTGTGCTAGGGCACCACACAGAGACCCAGAAAGCACAAAACTTTCAAAACAGGACAGTTGCGTAAATAAATTCCTGGTGCGGAAGGAAGGAGGGAGGGGATGGGAAAGGGAAGGGAGGAGGAGGACGGGGAAGGAGGGAGGAGGAGGGCTGAGGGCCGCAGGCCGCTGACTGGCCACGCCCACTGCCCCAGCAGCCCACAGTCGTGGGGTGGGGAAGGCTCCCCCGTGCTTGAGAGTCACCTACCACATCTTGGGGCTCTGCCCACCTCCCTGGGGTCCCCACAACAGGGGACACCCATTCTAGACAGGCCGCCTCCCGAGGTACCAGCCAGGCCACGGGGACCCAGGCGCACATCCTGTCGGCATCCGCACTAGCCTCTAGTGGTCTCTCTGGGTCGCTTGGCCTCCTTCAAACCCGGAATACTAGACCCAGTGCATGGAGCTGTGGCAGACTAAAGCCATGGCCACGTGTAGCCCTAGGGGGCTGTCCAGCATACAGCAGGTGTCCAATAACGGCTCAGTCCATTGTCCAATAATCGAGTCCCGGGAGACACGCCTAGAGGTCACCCGGGCAGAACACAGAGACATACCCTCCCCTCTCCCTCTCAGTCTCCTGACCACAGGGAGGAGGCTGGGTGCTGCCCTGCAGAACATTCTAGAAGAGAAGCTTTTCCTTGGGGACAGTGCATCAGAACGTGTGAGGAAACGGGCTGAGAAAAGGCACCAGCCACCCTACACATAGGCTCTGCCTCTCGTGGCCTGAGGACACCGGCCCCTTCATCTCAAGGTCAGGGGTGAGCGACTCGCTGTTTGTGACAGCAGAGCTGTCCTGCGGGGACAGCGGGCTCCCGCACCGTGGGCTGAACACAGCGGTGTGACGTCTTCACCAGGGACACCAACTTCCCCGACCCCGCTGACCTGACTTTGGTGAGCACTCGGGACAGGCCAGCCACTGAGAGGGGACGTTGAAATCCAAACGTTTAGGGGAAATGAGTAAGAATCTTCATCTACTCTCTTGTCACAGGCGCCCCCTCCCCAAGGCTCTGCAGACACCACGGGGAATCACTTCTGTGCGTGTGGGAAGGAGGCACAGCAGCCCCACGGTTTCCCTGTGCCAAGTTCCTCTAAAATTAGTTTAGACCAACGATTTCCTCTATACCCAAGACAGAGAAGTGGCAAGCATGTAACACGTCATCTCGTCCAAGCAGCAGCGCACCCCAGATCTGAGATTACCCGGAGGGCTCTCCGTGGAGGTCATTTGCTGAGCCGCGATACACTGGCGGGACTTCATACTAGGACCTCTGAGGACACGCGAGATCGCACGTGTGGTCGGGGGCCGGGGATCCTCGGATGCAGAGGGGCCGAGCTAGGACTCGCAGCTCGGAGAGCACATAGCGAGCGGCCCCCTCGATTCCTTCTGCCCCTTCTAGTAAAACATCTTTGCCCAGAAAATAAGCCAAAGGCCTTCAGATCGAGGCCACTGGCCATGCTTCGCACGGGTTTCACCAACGATGAGGGACCGGCGTGTGCACTCACCATGATGTCGCCTTTCAGGAGCTGGGCGGGCTCGATGGCGATGTAGATGCTGCTTTGGGTTTCCGGGCCCACGTTGCTTTGGGACACACAAGAAGGTAAACCATGATGCAATTTCATGATTTAACAGAAAAAACCCCTTTTGAGAAAAGTGACCTCGCCGCTCAAACTCAGAGAGGACACAGAATATTCTGCATGGCCCTGGGATGCCCCTCCCGGGGGTCTGGCTGGTGTGTGGACTGTGCTGTCGGTAACAAGCTGAGCGCATGAGTGCCCAGGTGACCCCCACGTGCGGGTGGCCAGGAGTCCCGACCATGACAGCAGCTTGGTCCGACCTACTTCTCACTCACATTCTACTAACGTCCACAAAACACATACAGTGAGCAAACAAGAAGGCAAACCAAGAAAGCCCAGAAACTCAGACAAAGTCTGAGGGCATCTGCCCGTTGCTCAAAGCACGCAGGGGAGAGAAGGCTCCCCAGTGCGGACTCTGTCACAGGACTCTGCAGTGCGAGCCTCCCCGCCCTCCAGGCTCCGTGTCCACACCCCTTCCTGGAGCCAGGGTGCACCTTCCGGCCCCCGGGCACTCCCCCCTCGACACCCCGACCCCTTGCCGTGGGACGGGAGGCTCGGGGAGGTGCGTTTCCCGTGAGCACAGCACTTACTAGATCCCGGACGTGTACACGGGCTGCATGGCCTGGTAGAGCTTCAGGAAGGGCCGGCACGCTGCAAGAGAGAGCTGTCCGTGAGACGCAGGACAGACAGACAGACGGGATTTTGACAAACAGCAAGACAGAGGCGACCTGGGGCAAAGTGGCCCCTGTGCTGTGTCCGCGCTTTGGGGTAACAGAGTTGGAGTCAGACCACAGAGTAGGGGACAGCCGGGGCTCCCTGGGAGAGGTCCTCCTGGCCAAGGGCTCCCGCACACAGTGACCAGGACACCTGGACGGGGCAGGGAGGGAAGGCAGACCGGGGAAGCGCGGGGTCCGGGACAGGCCACACATCTCGAGACGCTGTGTGTGGACACTCACCTCCGCCCGCGTCGAAGTTGGGAGTGCCGTGCAGGATGACAAAATGCAGGAAGAGCGGCGAGGCGTTCATTTTCACCGTCCCCGACAGGAGCCCGCTGAGGAACTGCACGTACCTGCAACAGACAGCGGCTCAGGGCTCCCACGGGGGCCCCCATGGCTCTGAGCCCACGTGGGGCCACGCGCGCAGGGAGACCGAGCCTGCTGTCCCGGGGTGCTGGGAGGGGACCCAGCCCCACTGTCCACATCCAGACAGGGCTCGACCTCCAAGTCTGACCCTGGAGAGCACAGCCCAGGCATGTGACCCTGCGAGGATCCCTGGACACCCCCCCCCCCCCGTGGCTGGGCACCCAATGCAGAACCACAGCTCCCATGCTGGGTCTGCACCAACACCACGAGCAGCACCTATGCCGCCAACCCAGAGCCATGCGGGCTCAGGCCACAGGGCCATGACAGTGCCCCCAGAGCCACACGGGGTCAGGCCATGGGGCCATCACGGTCCCCCCCCACCCACAGGGGAAGACGGGAGAGTGAAGGAGAAGACCTGTGACAGGGTCACTCTCCCCTCACCTCCTACCCCACGGGGAGACCCCGGCCGGGCTCTGTGACGCTCCTGGCCCTGGGAGGGCCTATTGCCAAGCAGACATGGATTTTGGGATGAGGAAAAGGTCACCTTGAGGCTTATAACCAGCACACCTGTGACCAGAGAGTTCATTAAAGAACAACTGACCCCAGCCCCCTCCTGACGGCAGCACTGCTAAGAGAAGGACATATGACAAAGGTCCTCCGCGTGCTTATTTTTGTGAAGCGTGTGGACAGGGTGGAGACGGCACCCTGTCCCCTCCCTCCAGCTGTGACAATCACGCCCACGGCTAGTGCTTCCTGTCGACTAGCCTGAGCTCAGCATGGGGCCCTTGGCTCTGCGTGCACAGCCAGGGGCCTGCTCACCCCCAGCCCAGGACCCTGACCCTGGCAGGGTTGGGGCGGCAGCCCCAGGCAGCACATCGCCTGCCCTTAACAGTCTCCGGGGCCTACAGGCAGCTGGCTGACGACCAGCAAGTCCCTAACACAGAGTCAAGCCTCCGGCAGCCGGACCGCCACGTGCCTGCGCGCTGCTCGGTCCGCATCTGGCCAGGCTCGCAGGAGCATCACCACGTGCTAGGGACTTTGGGTGCACAGAGCACACGTCTCTCCTCTCCGCACCCCGGTTCCACCCCAGTGTGCACATCAGGGAGGAGTAAGGAGACGTTTCACAGTAAACCACACAGTGAACGTTCATGGATTTCCCGCTGGGGCGGTCTCGTCCCGCTGTTCGCAAAAGCAGTCAGCACACGCCCAAATGCCTTGTCCAAACACACGGCCAAGTTAGGGGAGGCGGGACACGGACAGGTGACCAGGACGTCTGCTCATGGCCACCGCGAAGCACCCGTCAGCACCCGAGGAAAGAGAATCGGTTCCTGGGTGAAGACAGCAGCAGCAAGAGAGAACGGAAGGTTTGTGCCCCGAGTTCAACTGGCACACGAGGAGGAACCACGCCCACCTGCGGCGGTAAAGGGGGTGGGAACCGGACAGCTCCCCCAGCGCCCAGTGTAGGGGCCGGTTCCAAACAGCTCCTCTGCCTCTCACCCTCTCCTCTCTGGAGGAAAGGAATTCCCTGCAGTGACGTTTTCCACGCTTCCTCTCAACTAGCGAGAAGGTTCAGGAACCACACGTGCGTCACCCCTGTGCCAAAGCACATGGAGATCTGCAGATGCCCGACACATTCCTCACCAGCAGGGACGAAAGCAGAAATGCACATGCAGGAGTTTGCTCGGATTCCCCTAAACGCCGGCCTGCCCTGGACACCGTTCAGAGCTCCCTGAACACGTGTGTGTATCAGAGCTAGCACGACCACATCCCGTGGCTCAGCACAAGGAGCCACTGTAAGGGCACATCCTTCCTTAAGGCTTCCTATCTCCCCATCCGTGGTGCTCGTGGGGGCCGCACGGATGGTGGGGAGACAAGGGCTGGGCCCCTGCAACAGGACGGGACCCAAGCTTGCCGGTTACCTAGCGCTCCCATCCCTGGCTGTGGCAGGAGGCCCTGTGGGAGAGCCACCCTGCCTCCAAGCATGAGAAGCCTGGGGTGGGGGGCTGCAGTGGGCACGCTCCCTGAGGAGAGAGGAAGGGTGCCTGCTCCCCTCTATCTACCCTGTCCCCCATGCACGTGCTCTTTGAGACACACGAAGGGTCATGTCCAGACTATAAAAATGTCAAAAGCCAAATAAAGCTATGCTGGGAACGGTCCAGCCATCAGACACAGCTGGAATCCTCGTTTCTGCAGGCCCAGTCCCTTTACCAGGCAGGGTTGGACACGGGAATGACCCCACCGGGGGCCTCCTCGGGACCCCTTCTGCCCCGCACCCCTGGGAAGGTCAGCTCACCAGCCCAGTATTAAATAAGGCTTGGAGGGGCTTGCTGCCGAGGCCCCAAGCCTCCCAGGCCACAAACCCCAGCAAGCTAATTAATTCACTCTCCCAGGAGACCCCGTTGAAATGGGTTTCTTGAGCTCAGTCGAGACAGAGGCTGCACAGTGCCCCCTCGGGGCAGCAGAGACCACTGGGAGGGTCCCCATCACAGTGTCTGTCCCACAGATGCGGCCATTCTGGGCTCCTCCGGACGCATCCAAGCCGGTCATCTACCTACTCGAGAATGGTCTGTGAGCATCTCCCACTGCAGGAGCTGGGTGGATGGCCTTCCTCTCATCGCCGGGTGTAGGGAGACTCACCAGGGAAGGCAGAACAGGACTCACACCACCTTTATGCAACGTAAATCCTGCGGCTTTCAGAGCACCCAGACAGGAGGGGAATGTCAACGCCGTGGGCTTGCTAAGGTAAGAAAATATTTTTCCACGTTCCGCAGTGTCGTGTTGCTATTAAAAAACTACCATAAGTTGTAAGAGCAAAAAAGAAGAAACTAAGGCAAACTTCTTCCCTGTTGAGTGGCTGGGAAGAACAAACATCACGTGATGGTCTCAACAGATGCAGAAAAAACACTGGGCAAAATACCACTTCCGTTTAGGATGGAAAGCCACAAGACAGTGGGTGTAGAAGGAGCACCCCTCCTTGTAAAAAGGCTGCGCACGGCAAGCCCGCAGCTAGCATCACACTCACATGAGAAGCTGAAAGCTTTCCCCCTGAGATCAGGGACAAGACAAGGGGGTCTGCTCTCACTGCTTTCATTCACATGGTGTCGAAGTCCCAAGCCATAGCAATCAGACAAGAAAAAGAAATAAAAGGTACGAAATCAGAAAGAAAGATTTCAAATTGTTCCAGTTTGCAAATGATGTGATGTTATAGCAGAAAAGCCTAACGACTCCCCTCAAAAACCATTAGAACTAATAAATGAAATTAGTAAATTCAGAATATAAAGTTAATACATATCCTTCTGTCACCTTGCTATGGGATAATGATGCACGACCCCAACAAGAAATGCAGAAACCAGCCCCTGATGATAGCATCAACAAGACTGAAAATAACCTAAGGATAAAGTTAACCAAAGAGGTGAAAGACGGGCGTGCTGGAAACTATAAGACATTGATGGAAAAAACAGAACAAAAACGGAACAAGACACAAAGAAACGGGGAAATGTTCAATGCTCATGGAAGGGAAGAATTACACTGTTAACCTCAGTCTCTAGATTCAATGCAGTCCCCATCAAAATTCCTATGGTATTTTCCACAAAGACAGAAAGAAAACCTTAAAATTTGTATGGAACTCGGGCACCCGGGTGGCTCAGTGGGTTAAGGGTCCGATTCTTGATTTCAGCTCAGGTCCTGATCTCAGGGTCGTGGGACGGAGCCCCCACCCCCACCCCCCCAGCCTGGGGCTCCCCGCTCAGCAGGGAATCTGCTCGAGATTCTCTCCCCACTCTCCCTCCGCCCCTCCTAAAATGATTAAGTAAACCTTTTTTTTAAAAAAGGGCAGAAGATCTCAATAGACATTTTTCAGAAAAAGATCTGCAGACGCCCAACAGACACGTGAAAAAGCGCACAGCGTCACTCACCATCAGGGAAACACACATCCACACACGGTGAGATACAGCCTCACACCTGCTAGGACGGCTACAGTCCACACAGGAGACAATGGATGCTGGCGAGGATGTGGAGAATTTGGACCCCTCGTGCCCGGTTGGTGGGAGTGCCCACGGGCGCAGCCACCATGGAAAACAGTAGGGAGGGTCCTCAAAAAGCTTAACGCAGGAATGCCATACGGCCCAGTAGCCCCACGGCTGGGTTATCTACCTGGTGAAACGGAACCACTCCCTGCACCCCGGGTCCACTACAGCCATACGGACGTAACCCAGCTACGGGGGCAACGCACGCGTCCGCCCATGGATGGACGGGTGAAGGTGTGGGTAGAGACGGCACAGACCATGAGTCAGCTACAAAGAAAAGGTGAAATCCTGCCGTTTGCAACAGCTTGGATGGCCTACGAGGCACTATGCGTCGCAAGATAAATGAGACAGGAAAAGACACTTACATGTGGAATCCCCAAAAACAAAACAAATGAACCAACAAAACAAGCTCCAAAGCTCACAGATACAGAGAACAGAGCGGTGGTTGACAGAGGCAGGCTTTGGGGGATGGGCAAAGGGAGGGAGGAGGAGAGGGATGGGGAGGAGGAGGGGGAGGAGGCGGGTCTGACTGCAAACAGTCCTGGACATCGGGGACTCCCAGGACCAAAGGAGGAGGTGCCTGTGGTGGCCTGGAAACCCCTTTCCCAGATGGAAGTATCGAGGCCCAGCTCCTGACCAACACGCCCGTGACCAGCCCTCGGGGCGTGGAACCCTCCATCTCCCGTGTGCCAGCCGCGCCCGCCGGCACCTGGGGGAGCAGATGTAAGGCTGAGCCACGGGAAAGCACCCGGCAACCATCTTGGCAACTCTTGGCCAATTCCCCGCTGTTCGCTTTCAAATAACAGTGCGGTGACTTCCTCAGCTGGGCCCAGACAGTGGCGTGGACTCACCTGGGGGCGTGGGGCAGGAGGAAGTCTGCTCCCCCAGGGCCCTCCGCCACCGGGACTGAGCATCTCCCAGGAGCCGAGCCAAGCTCCGGAGAGGGAGCGGTGGGAGGGCCGGGGGGAGCAACGTGAGGAAAGGGCCCCGGGTCTCAGGGCGGACAGCCTAGCACAGGAGTCGGCCAACTGCACACCGGCCGTGAGGCCGCGTTCACTCCCGTGGTGACAGACAGAGACCACGTGGCCGGCGGGGCCCCGACCAGCCACTCACCAGCAGGTTAGAGACACGGTTCGCCAACCCCCGGTCCAGCAGACAGAGCCCAGTCCTAACACCGCGGCGGGAGTCCACAGCCGCCCCGAGCGTGGAGGCCCCGGCATGGAACGTGGAGCACGTGGGGGGGTGGGGGTCTGTGTCCACCTCCCAGAGCCGGCCGGGGCTCCCCGCCCACCCACGTGCGCAGTGGTCCTTCTTCGCCACTGGGCACCCGCCGGGCTGGCCAGGGGAGAGGCCCCTTCTGTCTCCACTTTCTGAAACTCAGATCTCACCGAACGGCTGCTCCGGCTCAGGGACGCATACGTACCGCTTCTGGGAAGGCTGCATTAGAGCTGAAACTTTATCGTCGTAGAACTTCTTCATTGCAAACCTGTCGAGGGCCTGGTCAGCGCTGAGGAAGAGAAGACAGAGCATCAATGCAGCATTAACCGTGGACGCCGCGGGTAGCCGGGTGACGGCGGCAGGGGCCACGGCCTTGCAGGTCTGGACCACCGTCCAGCACAGCGGCACCCTCTCTCCAGGTGGCACAGCTCCCAGGACAGCCACCCCCCAGGCTCCTTCCCCCAGGCAGGCACTGGACTGGCATCCCAAACTGTCCCATTGCCACGCCAGCCCCACGACAGCAGGGAAGTAGCAGAGGGCTGTGTGTGAGTGTCAGGATCCCGAGGGTTTGGGGCACACCTGTTAACACTGCCCTTAGTGACCACCAGCAAGCCCTGGGGGCCAGCTCAGGACCCACAGGGAGTCACGACCCTCCGCAAGCCTGGGGGGGGGGGGTGTCGCACAGCGGTGGCCGCCCACAAGCAGAGTGTGCTCAACAGGACCCTCAGGAAACCCCGCAGCTGGGCGTTCACGGTCTGGCTGATCTGACGGATTGTCCCACATCATGGGACGCGGACGCGAGAGGCCACAGCAACCGAGTCTTGCTCGAGCCCAGAGCTTCCCAGACAACCTGATCGGAGCTGGGTTCTCCCCTCACAGAGTGCACGCACGCGGCCCTGCAGAACACGGGGATCCACTGCGTGCATTTGTCCTGGGCTGCGCTGGGGGGGAGGGGGAAGGCTGTCCTAGACAGAAGGTCCCCTCCCCTGCAGCACCGAGCCCTCACCATTATCGCGGGTGCATGTGTTAAGCTGAAAAGTGTGCTTACACAGCCTCACTTGCAAGCGTTCCTCTTCCCGGAGCTCACGGGTCTCACTAAATGCTGACAATGTACTTCCGGCTCGTGTGTGAGTGAGTGAGTGAGTGTGTATGTGTGTGTTCATTCAGGAATAACGTCACCGTCAGCATTAATATTCCCACTGATGGTCTCCCCGATCACCCGTCTCCAGGGTGCCGACCCAAGAAACTTCCTTCTCCTTCTCGGTTTCTCCTCTAGGAGACCATCCCAAGCATGGCTCGCAACAGAGGCCTTAGAGATGCGTGCTCCCCGTGACGGCTTCTGGGAATGCCAATGATCAAGGACACACAAACGTGTGAGAGGCTGGTCGCCAAAGCGGGCTTGGAGCAGGGAATCAGGAGACGCTCCCTCGATGGGCACAAACCAGCCCCGTGCCTCACGACCTAACGCCGCCTCCATGCTTGGGGGCTGGGGCCCCTCCACGCGGCCGGTCGGGCGGCACATCCGGGAAAGTGCAGTGATTGAGAAGAACAGGGCCGAGTGGCGCTGCCGTGGCCGAAACGTGAGGGCGACCCCAGCAGATCAGCCGGGATGCGATCTCGGTAGGCCCGTCTGGGCTCCGCAGGGGGACTCGGCGGGAGCAGCCACCTCGGGCTCTGGCACACACACAAACCCTCGTTATCACCGAGAAGGGCTCTGGGTTTCACCGGGGCTCGGGTTTCCTCCCGGGCCGGCCCCAGCTCCGCCGTCTGTGTCCAGAAAAAACACTTGGGAAGTCAGACTCCACTCCTCACTGCTGGAAAGGACAGGATTTCCCGGCTAATGTGAACAGCGTGTGCACGTCCTCGGAACGGAGCGGCCCTGCTTCACGGAGCAGCCACTGAGATGACGGGGTAAATGCGCACCCACAAAGGACGATGTTTCTGGACCAGATTTCAGTGTGAGTGAGATGTGGGCTCAGGGCGCATGCCTCTGGGGGCACCCTGCGTCCGGGGAACCCTGCGCTGCCCCAGCACCTGCAGGCTGCCCCGGCCTCGCTGCACCTGCCAGCCCAGCCTCCTGCGAGCAGGCTCCCTACGGCTGTCCCACCTCTCCTGGGGGCCCGATGGGAACAGGCTTCCCACTCACGGGCCGGGAGACCAAGAGCAGGCCTGAGCCTCGGGTCTGTCATCTGTACAGTGCGAGCGTGACAGCGGCCCCCAGGTCACTCGGGGATGAAGGGAGTAAGCCCAACCCGCAAAGTACTTCCCAGAGACCCAGGGCTCATGAGGCCGCTCGGCTTCACAGGGCACGAGGCGCCCAATGAGACCGCGCAGCCCTTGCCTTTGGTACGGTCACGTCCACCCCTGCGGTGCGTTAGAGAAGGACGGCACGCTCACTGCGCCTCCGACGCCGCCACGGACGACGCCAGTGCGAGGCAGACACGGGGCGCACCCACAGCTGGGGCTGCTCCCGGCCGAAACCCCACCCCATCCCAGACCTCCTGATGCCCCCGGCAGCACAGACGCCCCACGTACCTGGCCGACACGTTGGTGAAGTGCATGTAGGAGGATATGACCACGCCGATGCGTCCCTTTCCACCCTGCGGGAGACAGAAGAGGGACTCGGTTTCTCTCGACTCCTGCGGCAGCGGCAGAAGACTCACTTGGTCCGCTCGGGACGACAAAGAACTCATGTTGTTGGGGGAGCCACGGCCAGCTTCCTCGGGTCCCCGTGCCAGGGAACAGCAGCACTGAGCCCAGCAGGCAGCAGGCACACCTGGGGCATCCGTGGGCCCCTCGAGGGCAGGTCTATAGAGAGGCGGCCACCCAGCTAATCAGATCCCACCGGGGCCACGAGAACGTGCAGGGAGGAAGCACTTAGCGTGACTTCACTACAGGTGACAGGGCCTAACGCCCACCTCACAGGCTGAGGGGTCTGAGAGCTGTGCACGCCACGCAGAGGGCCCAGAGGGCATCACAACTGCCACCTGCCACCACCAGCCTGGCCCTGCCCAGTTCCACAGGGACCATGGCCCCAACATGCGGGGCTCAGCCCGTGACCACGGACATGTACAACCTGGACGGGGAAGCCACCAGAACCATAGGCCAACGGGAACCACGGGACCCATGGGAGAGGGTGTGTGCAAGCACCACGGCCATGACAGGCCACCCGCATCCAGGGCCACGGACTGCCACCTTCTGGAACATTCTGCCATGACCCAGATCGATGGTCGGCAAACCCCAGTGCACAAGCCACTTCTGCCCACCCCACGTCCAGCAACCTGTGAGCAACGCCGTGTCGTGTTTTAGGACAACTGAAGAAAAATCAAGAGTCAAAATACCCTTCCTTGCCACACAGCAAACACGGAAAGCCCAACCATGACCACGCGTGTGACGGGAACATGCCACACCTGTCCGCCCAGGAGCCTCGGGGCCAGATCCACAGGCAATGGCACGGGCAAGCACTTACAAGACCCTGCAGCCCCCAGAGCCCAAAATATTTGCGGTCTGGGTTTTTCACGAGGACTTAGGCAGCCCAGACAGAGGAGCACACGAAGCCAAAACGGCACGGCCATGGGCGTGCGCGTCCCCACGTCTGTCCTGGAAAAGAAACAGCGAAGCAGGGGCGCCTGGGTGGCTCAGTGGGTTAAAGCCTCTGCCTTCGGCTCAGGTGATGATCTGAGGGTCTTGGGATCGAGCCCCGCATCAGGCTCTCTGCTCAGCGGGGAGCCTGCTTCTCCCTCTCTCTCTGCCTGCCTCTGCCTACTTGTGATCTTTGTCAAATAAATTAAAAAAACAAAAACAAAAACAAAAAAAAACAGCGGAGCAAATCCAGGCCGTGACCTCCACCAAAGCACACGCCTCTCCATGGTGTGCACATGGGGTGCGCGGACACACAGCCGGTTCCTTTCTGTGCAGCTACTAGTCCGCTATGAGGAAACGTCTCCCCGACCATGCCGGGCATGCGTGGGGCCACGAGGCTGTCACACCCAGGCAGTCCCTGTGTCTGTGGTGACCCTGAGAGGCTGAACTCCAGCAGGACGTCAGGACCATGGACTGCACCACTGCGGCACAGGGGACCACACCTGCCGGAAGACCCACAGGCTATGTCTGCTCAGCCAGTTGCCCGTGGGCAGGTGGAGGCGAGGGGGCCCAGTGCAAAGCCACACAAACCCACCCTGTGCAGCGGACTGGAGGGCAAGGCCATCCCCGTGCTGGGCCTGGGTCTGCCTCCCTGCGGCCGGGGACCACCTGCACTCCCATTCCTGGCGCGCATGGAAGGAAGCACACCTTCTGCAGAGCTCACGGGTTTGCACAAATGATCCCGATCTCACCCCTCCACAAACTAGATGAACTTCTGTTAATGCCGACACTGGAAGTTCACGTTGAGTGAGGACTCCTCACTCAAGGCACGTTTTCTAGAATGTCTCGGAAAGGGCTTGCATGTCCCCAGAACGAAGCAAAAGGGGAGCAAGTAGTTTCCAAGAACTCCTGATGTGTTCCCAGTAACTCCCACTAACAAGACTTATCCCAGGGCCCCTGGGGGGCTCAGTCAGGTAAGTGTCTGCCTTCAGCTCAGGTCATGATCCCGGGGTCCTGGGATCAAGTCCCGCATCAGGCTTCCTGCTCAGCGGGGAGCCTGCTTCCCCCTCTGCTGCTCCCCTCCTCCTTGTACACATGCACGCTCTAATAAACAAATACAATCTTTAATTTAAAAAAAAAAAAAAAAAGGCTTGTCTAGGGAGCCAAGCACCGGGTAGGACCACACAGGGTTCGGAGATCTCTCTGCAGTGAGTCTGTCACCTGTGACACAGACACTGTAAGTGACACTATAATCGACTTCATTAAAAAGTGAAGTCGATGACCA
The DNA here is from genome assembly GCA_020311275.1 of Eira barbara. Taxonomy (NCBI): domain Eukaryota; kingdom Metazoa; phylum Chordata; class Mammalia; order Carnivora; family Mustelidae; genus Eira; species Eira barbara. Next base: position 11,999,812 of record JAHRIG010000463.1, on the reverse strand, counting down.
AAATGGGACGAGTAGTTAAGGGGAGCCTCCCGAGGTCCAGCATTGCAGAACCTTCTGGGGGCCCAGGTGGCGGTGGCCAGGGAGAGCAGGACTTGGGTTTCTCACCCGAGCCAGGTCCACCAGACTGCTCCGCTCCCTGCTGGGGACTGCCGCTCAGAAAGCCTCGTGCGCTGAGCTCCAGGGGAAGCATCCCCAGAAGCATCAGGCCAGGCCTGATGGGAAGCAGTTGGTTTTAACTGACAAGAATTGGTTTAAGAATCAAGAAAAAGCCTATCTTCTTTTGAAGTTTGCCCCAAAACATAAACCCAGAGAGAAGATCCATAGTATAAAGCCACCCTGAAAGGCTCCAGTGAACGTAATTTCATAAGCAAACGAATGGGAGCCTGGCTGTTTGCTGGAGAAAGTGAGCAAGTCGGGTGTGAGCAGAAGCGGGGAGAGGAGAGAAGGAAGCGCCGCGCCCATTCGTGTGCACCTGCCGGGCTCTGCTGGGAGCCAAGGGGCCCGCCGCACACCACGACCGAGGCCCGCCGCCGTCCTGCAGCCCTCGCGCAAGTGGCTCTCAGAACCCCTGGGGGACAGTGGCTCAGACAGCCCAGCACAGCTCAAGGGGAAGGGTCTCGCCAACTAAACTAAATCCAAGGCAATGGGTTTTCCTGCAGCTTTTGAATGTGAGAAGATCTGAAAAAGACATTTCAAGAAGAAAACAGGAACAGAGTCCCTGGGACATGGTGTGTAACATACAAAGTGAGGAGGGGCCCCTTCCTTCTGGGAGCACTGTCCTTTCCCAAGGTGGCCCCCACACGCTGCACCAGCGCACGGTGGGTCTGCGGAAACCACCGTCCTCATGGAGCATCCAGCCCCCGGGCTTCCCCACTCAGGACACCGGCATTCCGTCCAGGCTCGTTCTCCACCCATCAGACCCGAGGACCGGGAAGCACAGGACGGCAACAAGAAACCAGAGGAGGAAGAGGAGAGCTCCCAGGAGGTCGGAGGTCAGGTGTAGCCAGCTCCAGCCACACTGCCAGGGGGCAGCCAAGTCCCGTCCCCCTCAAGCAGCCAGCTGGATAGGACCACGTGTTCGCAACTAACAGCATCTTACCCCCAGACTCAGGTGGACCAAGTATAAGCAGGAGTCAGACAGCATCGTAACAGCGTCCTGCTCCTTCTCCAAAGGGCTTTCCGGAAAAAACGAATCGCATCCAGATAAAATGTTTCACCACCGTCAATGCCTTCTGTTCATTTAAGTGTCCAAGCATGTGTTCAGTGCCCCCAGGCCTGCCCATTCTAGAGCCCAGCTCCGGGACAGCGAGGACTCTTTTCCTTCCTAAGGGCGGGTGTGCGAACGTGACCACTAACACCGGCAGATCCGCACATGCGCGTGGAAGGTGGTCCCCGTGGGACCCGGCGGCCCTGCCCACCAGCCCAGCACTGAGAGGCACTCACCCTACAGTGGATGACGACCACATGCTGGGGGTCACTGTTCAGCCAGGTCTCCTGCGCCTTGCAGATGGTGCACACCTGGTCCAGGGGCGGCGCGTGCAGCTCCGGCCAGCCCACATCCAGGATCTGCAATGAGAGACGGGCTCTGTCTCTACAAAGACCCTTCACGTGCCAGTAAGCAATGCTGCCGCATGTTCCCTCCCTAAGGCCACCTGGGAGCTGTGGCTGGGCGCCTTCCCTGGAAGGGGACGGGGAGGGGGTATTATGTTGCCCCTGTGAGACGTCCGTGCCCGTCTTATCTGCTGTCCTGCAGCTGGGATGGCAACTCGAGAAAGGGCTTTCAGTGCCACTAATGGGGCACAGCTCGTGGGGCAGGCAGAGGCCCGGCCAGATCTGAAAGGAGTTCTTGGTCAGAACTGGTGCCAAAATTCCTCAGTGCAGACTAAAATCAGAGCTTGGGAAAATGCAGGGGGCCATTCCCCATGCACCGCGCAGGAGACGTTCCAGAGAGCAGCCCAGCCCATGTGCTCAAGGCAAACACGCTCCTCTCGGGACAGGAGCGCGCCCACGAGGGAAGCACCCTGAGCCCGGGTTATAGCTCAGAGAAAGAAGAGAGATCATGTACACCGTGTGACACAGAATACAGTGTCTGTGCATGGGAATAGCCCCCCACCCGAGCCACCTGACACCCGCCAGCGCCCCCGCCCAGAAGCCTGCCTAGCGATGCAAAATGCATTCATTCTATTCTACCTTAGTGTTTTTAAGGGGGGGCAGAGCTCTCTTCTATGAAAGTAATAGAAACAGTGCAAAATGATGGGGAAACTACAAAAAAATCCCAGGAAGCTAAAAAATACCACGTATCCCTTCCACCACATAGGGTAACAGCTTTAACATTGAGGAATCCCTTAGATTTTTTCTGTGTAGTTGAGCAGAGCTGAGATGCTATCATTCGGGACCTCTAGGGCCTGCTTTATTAACTGGCATTAAAACAGGCAATTCGCCAACGCACCACACTCTCACTCCAGCGGCGGCCGGACATTCTGACATACGGCACGCACACACTACCCGCACCGTAGCTCACACACATGCACAAGCTTAAAGCCCTCCCTAAATCTTTACAAGAAAGATGAACGCACAGAGGGGAGAGCGTGATGGGTGGTAGGAGGGAGACCCCGGCAGTGGAAATGTCTGGTGGATCCCGCCAGCCTCGGCCTCCAGCATCGACACGTTACTACGAGTTAACGCGTGGTGCTCCCACTGCAGAAGACTGGGGCTATGTGGGGTCTCTCTGTATATTTTCGCAATGTCCCATAAATCTAATTATTTCAAATGAAAGAAATTAACAGGGACACCTCGCTGGCTTAGTCAGTAGAACATGTGACTCTTGATCTCAGGGTGGTAAGTTCAAGCCCCACGCTGGGGCAGAGATTGCTTAGGAAAAAAAACAACAACTCAAAAACAAAAACAACCCACAGATAAGAGTTCCCGATACCCCTTAGGACACCACGTGCCACAGAGACTTGAACTGCTTTGCACAAGCAGATATGCCTCAGGGATGTTTGACAAAACCCAGAAAGTAAAGGGCTAAGGTCGCACCTTTGGGTTGAGCTTCGTAAGGTCATATCTCTTTTCGGAAAGGTTTAACACCTGTGAAGGGCAAAGAAAGAGCCATCAGACAAGTTCGCGACCTTGGAGGTCAAAGAGGAAAGTGTTCACATTTCCCACGCCGTCTGCCTTCAAGGCACTGAGGAGTCTAAAAGATTGAAACTCACTGGAAATGTTATTGTCACGGAATGAAACCCAAACAGAATACACGGGGATGGCGGACGGAATTGTGGCAGGGGTGGGGCAGGCGGGAAGCCGGGCTTGCTGGGGGGGACGGGGCAGTGAGGGCCAGAGCCGGTGGGGACCCCACCATGCACACTGCAGCAGCCAGGGGCCTGGGGGAGGAGATCGGCTCCCCTTATGGCAGAGACAGTGGAGCTCTAGGGCCTGTCCAGGTCTGCTTGGGGCACACGGCTCTGCCCTAGCCTGGGTCCACAGCCCTTCTAATTGGACCAAGCTGCTGCCCAGACCTGTGGGCCATAGGCCCGGTCCCATTTAAGGACCAGGTCCCTGCCATCTGGGGCCAGGGAACAGAGGTGGAGGGAAGACAGGTGCAGGGACCAGGAGCGTGCTGACCCCTGGGCCAGAGGAAGGAGGGTGTGCCTGCAGAGCAGATGGCCTGGGGCAGAAGGGCAGCCGTCCCAAAGATGCCAGGCCCCAGGCAGACGTCTCGGTTCTGGGCTGCAATGCGCTTTCCTGGGCTGCTATTAGGTCATGCCGAGGACTGGCATGTAGGAAAGTGGCGGGCTCTCTGGGGCCAGGAGAGTGCTGCTAGGGCCGGCATGACTGCTTGGGGCCAGCAGTGACTGCTCGGGCCACACTGACCTCTCAGGGCCAGCAATGACCACTCGGGCCGGCACTGACCCCTCGGGCCACACTGCCCTCTCAGGGCCGGCACTGCCCACTTAGGCCAGCACTGACCTCTCAGGGCCAGACTGACCACTTGGGGGCCGGTACTGACCGCTCAGGCCGCACTGACTGCTCGGGGCCGGCACTGACCTCCTCGGCCAGCACTGATCATTCAGGCCACACTGACTGGTCCGGACCAGCACCGGCTACTAGGACAGAGGCGTAGCCCCCTTGGATCCACTCTGCTTCTGGGCCACTCTCGCAGACAGCCATGTGGTCATACCAGAGGGTGGCAACCACAGCTTATCGGGCAGGGCAAAGGTCAGCAGCTTCACCAGATAATGAGGCCGTGTGGGGACAGGTGCAGACAAGGTATGGGGACTGTCATTCAGTGCATGGTCACACCGGGACAACCCAGGGCTGTTGCACAGGGGCCACCACCACGGGAGTGCACTGGACAGCCAGGGGACACACGGGACTTTGGCCCACACTTCTTTGGGGGCTCCCTCTTACCAGGTCACATGGGTCCCCAGGGCACAGCGGCTTCCAGGACCCCACCCTCTGTCCTCAGGGTTCAGGCCAAAGGAGGGAAAGGCTGGGCTTTGACACCAGGGATGCTGGATGCTTTGACACCACTGGGGCTGACGGGTCTGTCTGATGCAGAACGCTGGCCACAGCAGGGGGGCTGCCCACCCTCAGGTGCCCAGGGGCAGCGGGCACGGGCAGGCACAGCAGATGGCATGGCAGACAAGAGGCTCGGCGGGAGGGAGTCCCAGAGCACCTCCGTGAAACCGGGCGCCCAGAGGACCAGATGCACAGAGGCGTGGGACCACGTCCCCCCACGGGCTTAGCAGCCACCCCAAGACCCTTGGTGACCTCTTCATATTTCTGGTAACTCGGTGTCTCCCCAAGTACGGTGCTCTGTGTCCCCTGACTGTCCCCGTGCTCCCTGGCTCCCCTGTCCTCCTGCTCAGTGCCCTCCTGCACTCACCAGGTAGTTGTCCCCATGTTTGGACCTCAGCATCCGCGTCACCTCCTGCAGGTTGTGCAGGTAGGACTCCTCGGAGCAGGCGGCAGGGAAGGACACGGCAATGATGCGCTCAGTGATGTAGGTGAGGTCCAGCTCGCGTCCGTCTTCCATGGTGCGGCTCGGCCCCGCGGGCCTAGGAGCAGGGCCAGGAGCGGGGTCAGGAGCGGGACCAGGAGCAGGAGCCGGTCCCCAGAGCAGCGGACGGGTCGGCCTCTGCACACACGGATCACACAGGAGCCCGCGTGTCCTCTTCCGTGCAAGCATGGCTGTGTGCGGGCTCTCTGCTGAGGACGCCCGGGTGCTGGGGGCGGGGGCGGGGGGACAGCAGGTGGGAGGGCAGGGGTGCAGAAGCAGAAGGTGGGAGCGCAGGACCGCCAAGTGCTCCCATCCTACAGCGGGGAGGGCCTGGCGAGGCCAGGACCGGGCCTCCTGCCCACAGAGCCCCGGCTGCACCTGCATCCCAGGACGGTGCTGTGGGGACCATGGTCGAGAGCCGTCCCTCCTCCCCCACCTCCCGTCTTCCTCCTCCTCCTCTTCCTCCTCCCCCTTCTCTCCTCCTCCTCTGGGAGGACAGGCCCCCAGGGCTGAGGGTGGTTGGGGACGAGATGCCAGGTCAACCCCAATGGGGTGATGCCCCATGGCAAAACCACGGGGAGACACAGGACACACACAGGACACTGGTTTGGGCCCAAACAGAGCCCACGAGCTCGGGGGGTTTGCGGCTGTCGCCTATCTATTACCGCCTCTTTCCTCTGTGTTTCTCTCCTGACTTTGGAAAAATTCAGAAACACACAAAACCACTTCACAAACCATTACGTACCCATCATCCAACTTCCAAATGACCCCCCACGCCCCCCCACGCCCCTGCTACCTCCGCCAGCTGTCTGCTTTAAAGAAATCCCAGACGCTCCACAGCTTCGTGTATAAATACATTAGCATTTCTTTTTAAAAGATAGACACTTTTTAGAAACACCTACAAGGTCATTATCAGACCTGAAACAAGGAATATCACCAGACCCCCAGGTCATAAACTTGATTTTCAAAGCTGATTTATTCACATCAGGAGGCAGACGATCACGGAGATTTTTGTTCTCTCTACTTTACACACTACGGAGGGATGCGAGAGGGTTCCGACTACTTTCAAAAAATGAACCAGGTGTTTGAAACACTGATCTGAAAAGTCATAATGCGGATTTCCCACCAACCGCAGCTCCTGAGGGACAGCCCCACGTGGAGCGCGGGCTGTGGCCATCCCAGCAAGCACCTGCCAGGGCGCAGGCCGGCAGAGTTCCGTGCACATGCTGGGTTCGGCCCACGGACGCCCCCAGCGGGCACGAGCACAACGAAGCCACAGCCATGTCTGGAAAGAATTGCTTTCCCACAATCTGGGCTTTAAGGCTGGGAGGCTGAGTCCCGAAAAAAAAAGTCGATAAAGAAAAACTTGATATGTAACACGTTTGAACATCTTCCTAAAGTAAAAAACAAAACAAAACCAGAAGTATGATGACCACAGAATAAAGTAACACCAAGCTCAGGGTCTCCCTGTCAGGTCTGACCCCAGGTGGGCACACACGGACGAGCTACCGACGGTGCTGGCCACTCACCTGGGCGGTCTGGAACGGCAGAGAGCAGCGGACGGTGCAGAAGCCCCCGGAGCCTGCAAACGACAAAGCACGGGTCATTCTTGGTCCCCTGTCACCAGCCCACAGCACGCAGTCTGCCAAGAAGGAAGGACACGGCCTGTCCTAGTTGAGTCACAGGTGGGAAGTCAATGTGGTGGGCGGAGGCTCATCTTAAGGCCAGGGAGGGTCTCTGGCACATCGGGGCATCTCAGCCCGGGGACTGCGGACTCCCAGCCACACGCTCCCTGAACCCCCAGTGGGACGGGATTCATGGCGGGACGGACCCACCTGCAGCCCCAGGCAAGCGGCCCTCGGCAGAGGTGTGTGCCGGTCCCCTTCTATATACAAGTGGTACTCAACCAAGGTCACGGTTACCATTAACTTAGCCACTTGTATTTACTTAGGAAAAAAAAGTAGTGAGTACGTCAATGGTTTAAGAAGCCTTCCAGCAGGGGAAACCCTCAGCTTGTGCCGAGTTTACAACTTCCACGACCCTTCCGTGTGCATGTGTGTTAACGCGACATGCTGGCCGTGCATACAGCATTTCAGGAGACACACCCGGCAACTGCAGGAGTAGGAATCCCCTCCCCCATTCCAGAAACGGGGAAAGCAAGGCTCAAGAGGCGTACAAGGCTTTGCCCGAGATGGCAGAGGCGGGAGAGCCCTTCCCACGATGCAGCAGCTCCTTTCTCAGGCCTGTTGCGAGTCCCAGCCCCGCTCTGTGGACCAGCCAGAGCGCTCGCCAGAAGCGGGGTGATGCTGGGAACATGCATGGCAGGACGCCCAGATCTCACAGACCTCCTTCCTGCTCCCCATCGGCCCCAGACCTGGGGAGCCCTTCACAGGCTCGGACACCCCACATCACTAGCGCGTCACTGGGCACCTGGCTCGGCCTGGCTCCAGAGTGAAAGGAAGACGCCCGAGGCCCCTTTGGGAATGGAGACGGCACGCCCCAGAAGTCGCACCAAGCCGTGCCTAAGCCAGTGGCAAACCAGAGGCTGTGATCCGGGACCCCAGGCAGAGACGGGACCCAAAGGGTGTCCTCCTCTGTGCACAGGATGCTTAGAGAGCTTGCCCGCTGGCTGTGCCTGGTGGATGCATGCCTCTCCTACATGTCCCCTTATAGATGAGTCTGGGGGCTGACAGAGCCCGCTCCCTCGGTGCCTGGATCCTGAGCGGCATAGGACAGTGGCCCCCCAGGAGGTCAGGGAGGCTGGACCCACTCTCCCCAAAGCAGCCCTGAGGCCTGCTGGCTGGGTTCCAGCCAGGCCCCCCAAGAATCCCCGCCCACATCCCTTGGCAATGGATGGATGGCAGACAGATGATAGGACACAGATGCACAGATACATGCATGGAAAGTAGACCACTGAACACACCCACACACTCATGCGCACACACGCATGCACATACACACATACACACACATACACACACAGCGAGATGGGAAGGCAGGGCCTGCCTACCCTCCCATCACTTCTCATGCCTACCTGCCATCACTCCACTGTGCCCGAGGCCGAGTTAGACTGAACAGAAGTGCACAGACTGAGAACCAGCAGACACGGTCCACGCACACGAGTGTGTGGACAGAGCACAAATACCTTTCCAATGTCCCCATCGCCCAAGTGGATGACAGGCCACTCACCGTCTACACCCCCAGCCTGGCGGTGAGGCCATATGCCACCCGTCAGTGAGAGCCACAGCTCAGCGTGGAGGGGCTGAGGGTCTCTGCAGTGAGGGGGGGTCACCTGAAGGGAATGTGTCTTGGGCACAGCACAGCTGGTACCCGAACCCTGAAATGGCATCATTCTGCACCTTGGGGACAGCAAGGGGGTAGGTGTGGCCACAACAGGTGCACGCAGGGGTGGAGTGACAGGAGGGTTTCCGAGAACAGAGGCAAAGCCAGCCCTGGACGGTGGTTCACCGTTCCTCCAGCACCGTGTCCTATGAGGGCTGGCTGTGATCGGCAAGCGCAGACACACCTGGGGGACACCTGGCTCCTGGCAGGAACCTGAGGAAAGCAGATGGGACCGTCCTCGCCCCACAGCCCGGGAAACGGGCATTCGGGAAGACAGTGCTGTGTGCAGAGCCACACAGCTGAGATGCGGTAGCCACTTCTGACACCCAGCTCAGGACCCTGTCAATCCCGCAGCCCCGGCGGCCTGCAGGTCGACTGGATGGGGCAAGACTTTGCCACACACAGCGCTGGTCAGAGGGGACACAAGGCTACCCTCTCCGTGCACCTTCACTCAGAGGCAAAGACTCTACCTGCTCTCAGGGTTCGCAAACCAGGTTCCCCTTCATACGCCACAGCGCAGTTTGTGGCTTAGGAATGACCCGGAAACCAACTTACTAAAAGTCTCCCTCGCTCCCCGGAACCCTACACCCTAGCCTTATCCGGGAGGCCCCAGACCTCCCGAGCTGCATGTTTCTCGTGGGGCTTCTGCAAGAAGACAGCAGCCTGCCCGCCTCCCTGGGAAATCTCCCAAGGACACACCACTCTTCAGGGACCTCACCACGTGTGCAGAGACAACAGGTGCCTCCCGCACGTGCGTCTGGTCCCCACCTGTCTCAGCCCGGACCCTCCCCCTTCACCCCCGGCCGCTTTGGCACACGCTTATCACAGCCTGCAACTCCAAAAGGCCCTAGAAACCCGAAGGCAGGGGCAGGGGGTGCCAGTGGAATCTGGGGCCAAGGTCACACCTGCACCAGGCCAACCGCAAAGCCCGCGCTGCCCCTCCCCCCGCACCGTGTCTCCGAAAAGGAGCTCCTCCGCTGGCCCCCTAAGCGGTCCTGGGCCCCTGTGACGTCACCAGCCTCCCTGGCCATGTAGGGAAGCCTTCGTGGTCCAGGACGCACCGGCGAGCAGCAAAGTGGGCATCCCACCAGGTAAGGACTCGTGCCGTCAGCCCAGGGAGGCTCTCTTGCTCAACACACTTTTGCAATTACCGATCCTCATCTCCTTGGCTAATGGTGTGATTTTATATAAGAAACAAGCCCAGCAAGACCAACTTTGCAGCTGCAGGACATCAGTCTGCGCCCATATTTCAGGAGGAGACAGGGACTGGAGGGGCGCACCTGAGTGTGTGAGTAGAGCACAAATACCTTTCCAATGCCCCCCTCACCCAAGTGGATGACTTGGGTCCACGCCCATATTTCAGGAGGAGACAGGAGGCGACAGGGACCGGTGGGGAGATCTACATGTGGACACAACTGTCTTATGAAGGAAGGCCCACCGAGCCTGGGGCTCGCTTCCAAGTCGGTTACCCCAGGGCGGAAAGCAGGCCCAGTGCCTGTTCTTGGGAGGAGCTGGTCCAGGCTTTGTCAAGGGATGAGGCTCCTCGGACGACGCAGGCTCTGCCACTGTGCGCTCCGTGATCGTGACCAGGTCCTTCACCTGGTCCAGCCTCGGCCACACTCCTTGTCTTTCTAGCACAGGAACCCCATCCCCTACCTCACCTGGGGGTAAGGGACCAGAAAGGGCTGGCATGCAGGGCCCGTCATCCAGAACCCCGTCCTCCAGGATCCCTCCCCCACAGAGCCCCATCCTCCAGAACCCGACCCTGCAGGACCCCGTCCTCCAGAACCCCAACCCCCCAGTGCCCCATCCTCCAGAACCCAACCCTCCAGGACCCCATCCTCCAGAACCCCTCCCCCACAGCGCCCCATCCTCCAGAACTCGACCTTGCAGGACCCTGTCCTCAGGGCACCGTTCTCATACCCAGTGGGTAACTCCAGAACACCTGGGGACGCTGCCCACACATCACCGGGAAACCATGGCTTCACGTCTCATAACCGGGCCCCCTTCTATGAGGACAGGCCCATGAAAGGAAGGCGGGGGCTCCAACTGGGACGCAGAGCCCCGCCTGCTGTGGGACTGATCACTGATCTTGTAGGGGACCTGATGAGCAAGATGTCAGGGAGACTGTTACCCCCTCCCCCTCCCCATGGGCACCCCTGGGTCTGCAGCTCGGGGAAGCCCAAAGTTGGGCCACGTGGCACAAGACGAATGTCGCGAAGGCCTTACTGTACGTCCTGTAGGCCTGAGCTTCAGGAAAGAGCCCACAGGGCACTGGGGTCGGGGCACTAAAGGGACCACAGTCCAGGCTAAAAGACACGGAGTGTGGCTCTCCCAGCACGGCATTGGAGCCGCCCCTGATCGCTCGCACGGGCTTCCAGGAAAAGGGACGTTGGGCAAACGTCTGCGTCCATGCCTCGTGGCAGGCAGAGCACGGAGGACCACCTGCCGGGCTTACAGAAGGACCCGGCTCCGGGGGCGGGGTGGGGAGGGCAGCGAGGACACGCGAGCCCCGCGCGGGAAGACGGAGGGAGGATGCTGACAGCAAGCCCCCATCGCCCAGCGGGTGGAGCCACAGCACACCCTTCTGGGCGGCTGTGACCGCAGGACAATGCCGGGACACTGAGGCTCCCGCTCTGTGACCGTGGGCAGGCACCTCGGGCTCCTCATCCACGAAATGGGCTGCTAGGTGCAGCAAGCCCTCTGCAGGGGCGTGTGGGGCAGAGCAGGGCCGGCGAGGAGCAAATACACCGTTAGCATCTGCGATTCCCATGTGTTCTCTGGCAAACCAGAATGGAGCAGACCTGTCTAACGAGACTCACGCCCTGGGCAGTGTCCTCACGGCGGCAGGGAGGGGCCTGCCCCCACGCGACGGGCTGGCGTGGGCACCAGTCGTACAGGTGGACGGGAGCCAATGCTGGTGCCGTGCACCCATGCCCCACCACTGTGGGCAAAGGGTGGATACCTCCCTCTCTCCACCCCTGCCCCACAGCCCTCCTTCCGGTTCCCCCCAGCACACTCCACCCCTCCTGCTCCAGGACCTTTGCACATGCTCTACAGGCCTGAAACACTCCCCACCCACTTGGGCCAGCCTCGCCTGGTTAGCTCCTATTAATCCTAGACCTCTCCGCTCACACGCCGCCTCCCCAGCAAAGCAACCCCTGATCCCTGGTCCAGCTGACATGTCCTGTGAGGGCCCAGATCTCAGCCGTACAAGCACGACTGACGGCGGGCATTCCCGTCCATGCTGTGCGCCCCCGCCACGAAGACCCGCAAGGGCACTGACTCCCACATTCCACTCAGCCTCCGGTGCTACATCCTGTCCCCAGGAGCAGGCGGAGCACGCGGTCTGCTGGAGGAAGAAGGGAATGAGTCAACCGCTAGCTTCACCGCGCCCAACGGATGATCCGGTCACGGCAGAGGCGTAGCTACTGCTTCTGCGTTTTGGTAATACGCACCTACTTATTTTGGTACTAAGTACCTACTTAGCTTTATCCTTAGGAGAACAAAAGCCAACGTACCCGAATGGCTTGAACAGACTCATCACCTAAAAGAGTAGCAGAGTGGAAAGTAGTAAGTGTGTCCTCCTTGGCAAAGTCACGACACAGGAGATCGATGACATTGGGGGAAAGAGACTGTCCCCCACAGAGCCGTGTGGGGAAGCACAGACCTCGGAGACTGAAGAAAGCTCCGGAACAGCACGGCTCCCCAGACCAGTCTGACGTGCGTTCTGCTCACTGACGGGGTCCCCCACTAACAGTGTTCCCACCACCTCGCGAGTCAAGCATGACCCCCCTGTGCACAGACTCACAGGAGCATCCCCGTCCCCAAAGACAGGGACCTGAGGCAGGGTGTCCTCGGCCAGGCGGGCCTCTGAGCCCACTGGGGAGCTCACCCTTGCTCCTGCTCACATGGAAGGGAGGGCAGCACCAGGGGCTAGAGATGAAAGGTTGCATGCACCCCTGCTTCCGGCCTCCCCTCACCCTCTCTGGCTCTTGGGGGAAGAGCAAAGAAAGCGCCCCGCAAGGTGGGAAACGCAGGGAGGGCGCCAGGGTCCCCGGAGCCCGGGCCTGTGTGCTGCACCCCGCCGGGCTGACTGAGGGGCCCTGAAACTCGTGGCAGGAACAGTTTCGTAAAAAAAGAACAAAAGGGACGATTGCGTAACTGAAGCCAGATTTACAAGGAAGCAGGGCTCGCGGGCCGCGGCGGGGCAGGGAGCAGGCCGGCTGTGCCCTCGGGAAGGAGGCACCCGCGGAAGCACACCACACGGGCAAACGGAAAAATAAACGAAAAACCTTTTTCAAAGGCCACCACCGGCCATGTTCGGCTGCCACACCTGAAGGTCATGTCACTCACTCACGGCCCAGCAGGCGGGCTGCAGGGGTCACGGGCTTCCTGCTCCGAGGCCCGAGTCCAACGCCAGCCCTGCAGCTCCCCGGGCTGCCCGACCTTGGAGAGACTGAGGCAGCCCTCCGTGACTCAGTTTCCTCCTCTGGAAAGTGGAGGGTCGGCGGGATTCGGTAAGGAAGTACGTGTAGAGGACTAGAACAGCAGCTGACCAAACACGAGCACTAAATAAACACTGGACACGCATTCGGGTGCCAGGCGGGGTGGGGAGGGGGCGGGGGACTGACCCCACAAGGCAGCGCCTGCGGGAGTCCGCATGAACACAGTGTCCAGCACAACCACGGCACCATCCGTCCCCACAGAGAAGCAAGACTCTAACAAGCAACCTGCCCAAAGCCAGCCAGCCAGACAGACAGACACTTCTCCCTTCCAGAAGGAGGCGGCCAGAAACAAAGTCATTATCAGGAGCGCCCACCTTGAACTTCTCTTAACGCTCTCGACCCCTAGCCACAGCTCCGTGACCTCTCTAGGAAAGACATACCAGGCTCAAGTTAGGAAATGACAACAGCGTCGCTCGGTCCCCACGATCCTCTACGAGAAGCAAGGTCGTGCTCGGTCTGAGATTTTATCTGTGGTATTTGTCACCAAGGACTCAGAATTCTGGGGTGCGTAGGCTGTCCGCACCATACAGATGCAGGACGCCGGGAAAGGCCCATGGCAGGGAGGAAGGAGACCCCCGGGGGAGGGGGAGCGAGGAACCCAGGGCGGGGAACCAAGCTCTCACCCATGCCTGGGTTCCCCAGCAAGGGCAGCCCAGGAAGCAGCCGCCACAGTCCCACATGCAACTTTTACGGCCCCTCTGCTGCAGAACAAGGACGTGAGCAAACGGAGGAGGGGCGCCAGGGACCGACCCAGTGCCAAGAGCACGCGGCAGCCCGCGGCGGGGGCCCCACAGAGCCCTCCGGGCGGAACTTACCGTGCTGCTGAGGGGCCGGCTGCGGCTTCTCCTTCCTTCCAGAAGCAGCTCCCTCCCACCACCTCACCCCTTCCCTGCTTGGAGTCCTGCGCCCTCCCCGAGCGCCTGGCCAAGGGGGGTGGCGGGGCCGAGAGCAGGTGGGACAGCACCCACCCCACCGCGGCTGGGGAGGTCCCAAGGGCAGCGGTGCCCGGGCCGGCAGGCACGCCCAGCCCCCAGCGGCAGCACGCATGCCTGCTCGCAGGGCACAGACACTGCTGCCCGGCCCAGGGCTGGCCCTTCCGAGGCCCCACAGGGCCCACGGCCAGCAGGACAGGCCTCACCAGGCAGGGCCCTGTCCTCAGGAACCAACACCCGCCCCCTCTCTGGGGTTAGTTGACACAGGGGCACAACGTCCTGTGTCCAAGGACCCCACCACCACCACCACCCAGAGACCGTTCCACCATGGACTGACTGCTGGGTGGACAGGTCGCCGGCCAGCATCCTGAACCCGACAGGTGCCTGGTGCCCGCCCTCATCCCTCCCCCCATGTTCCTTCTGCCCCTTACCATGCACACAAAACCACAAAGCAAACACAAAAACAAGATCAAAGTGCGTCACTGGACCAGAAAAGGAGCGGGCTCACTCCTAACACATATGCCCCTTGGGCTCCAGGTCTCCCGGAGGTCAAAACAGAGAGAGAGAGACACGGAGCTGGATAGATGTCAAACGGTGTGACAGGCTCCCGGCCTATCTAAGGCTGGAGGGACCAGGGTCACGTGCCACTCAGAGTCAGGAGAGGAAGGGCCCATAGCAGAACGCCATCCCCCACCGCCACGGTCTACACTGGCAACCGGCCGGATTTCACTGCCAAACAGCCAGTCCCGTCCCTTACACTCAGAGGGACACCCATGTGGGCTCACTGACAAGGACGCCTCACACACACAGATTCTTTCATTTTAATCACTTCATCACGAAAACACGTCTCCTCATTAAGAGGACAGGGAGAGGGCGTAGTGGGTCGTGCCGGGCCCCCACAATCCTGTCTCCGGCACTAGGGTTGGGGGCCCTACCGCAGAGGGCGTCACGTGGGGTCTCCTTCTGGCCCCAACGTGCGGGGAGCCCTAGAGCCCATGGCCGGTGTCTCTGCTTCGGGTGGTCTACCTCCTGCGGGATGGTGGGGCATCCCGAGGGAGAGTGTGGGGACAGCCCTCCCTTCACCTGTCTGGTCAGCAGACCGGAGACAGACCGCAAATCTCACTCCTGGGAGCACCTGTCCCAACCCTGCCCCCCCAGGGCCCAGGCCTCCTGCCGCGGATGGCCCCACAGGGGAGCCGGCTCTGAGCCTCTGAGACCCTCAAAGGCTGACAAGTGTAGACCAAGAGGGAGGCCCCCCCACCCCACCCAGATGTCCCAGGGTGCAGGGCTCGTGGTCCTGGGAAGGGGGCCTGGTGCGCCCACTGAGCTGCCCCACAGAGACAATGTAGGACCATAGCATCCCCACGGCAACGAGGACACCATAGGGGTCCCCAGGATGGCCGTCCTGGTGCATCTGACCGCTGGCAGGTGGACCAGGGCCTTCCCGCAGCCCCGTCTATCCTCACACATGCCCAGGACGACCCAGTGAGCATCCTGCCCGGCCAGCATCGGACACACGTGCTCCATCCGAACCAGGCCCCACTACTCGGGACCACTGGCACGCTGAGCCGCACGGCTCCCAGTGGGACTGGGTGACAGGCCTGCAAAGTGCGAGGCCAAGAGAGGTGGGGGTCCTGTGGTCGGGGCTCTGGGAGCCCAAAGCCAGTCAGAGCATTTCTGGGACAGGAGGAGCCCTGCAGGGGTGTCCGAGGAGGAGTGAGAGGATCGAATATGTTCTTAAGGTGGGTTCGTGGCAGCTGCACCAAGATTAACTGAAGGCAAGCGCATGCTGCTGTGGACTGGAAGGACTGTGGGGAGGGAGAGCCACTCCATCAGGCGTGGGGTACACACATCCCCCACGTGCGAGGACAGTGGCAGTGTCAGGCAGGGCAGAGGATGCTAGCACCACAGAGCCCAGCGTGCACGGCAAGCCAGGACCATGCTCCAGAACGCCCACGGGCCACAGACACTGCACCTCTGGAAGCCTCCGTGCCCAGCTGCCCGTGGGAGCGGTCGCGGAACATGACCCAACACAGAAAGGTTGGGTGAGATCCCGCTCCCTGGCACGAGGTACACCCTCAATAAGCACCCACTTTAGTCGCAGGTCCTCTTCTCGCCACGGAGCTGTCCACGGAGCTGTCCACGGAGACCAGGGGGCAGCGGAAGGAGAGCCAGCAGCTGCTGAGGCCAGGCAGGGGGTGCTGGGCACCAAGAGGACCAGAGCGAGGAGTGGCACCCGCAGGACCTGGTCCCACTGCTGAGGAGGGAGATGGTGCAGAGACGGGGAGGGGGGGGCCACAGACCTGCACCGTGGCAGCACGTGGGCAAGCCACATACAGCACAACCCACCAGACATGGCCCACAGGACAGGCCCACAGCACACGACCCATTGGATAGAGCCCACAGGACACAGTCCACGGGGAACAGCCCACAGGACATGGCCCACAGGATACGGCCCACTGGAAACATTCCCCAATCCACAGGATATGGCCCATAAGACACAGCCACGACTCAGAGGACATAGCCCACAGGGCTCTATCACTACCCACAAGGGTGCCTCTGCCGCTGTCTGGTCACTTCAGTGTGAGGACCCGGGAAAGCGCCATCGGCAGGAGAAACCGGGCTCCAAGCCCAACTCATCTCCTCAGACAGGACATCCTGGTGGCACTGGCACAACCTGTCCCCTCGGGTCCTCCCCTGTGAGCAGGGGAAGACATTCAGCCGTGGCGGTCCTGAGCCCTGGGCTCCTGGGAGCCCGGCCAGAGACAAGCCCGCCCCGAGACACCCTGCTGGCTGTTCTAACCGTGTGGCTCCCGCACTAAGGAGACGCCATTCAGGTGATCCTCTGACACTTAAGAGCCGGACACAAGACCGAGAGGACGACACGGTGCTGGACCCAAAACGCAGATAAAACCAAGGAAGAAGTTTCCTGGGATCGACCGTATCCACGGAGCCTACCCCAAATAGTGCCACCCTACCGACCGCGTGCAGACCGGGACGCACTGGACAGCATTCACACGCACTCGTAGCTCCTCCCCGAGATGCTGTCTCCTTTCCCTGCGAGGAAATAAAGTTCTTGACGCCTGCCCGACCTGGCCTGACCAAGGTCACAGGGCTCATCGGTGAAAGCCACAGCTACCCTAGGTCCGTGCCTGGGGCCTGAGGCCAGCTGTCCCTGCTGAGGGACCCACAGGGGCACACCGACAGGACGCTTGCCAGGACCTCTGCTCACGCGCAGCTTCGCCAGCCCCGAGAGTCCCCTCCCCCCAGTTTTCTGGACTCCGGAGTTTCAACCCAGGAACGCCAAATGAATGGGCCACTGGCAGGGTTTAGACCCACAATGCCTCCTACACACGCCGGTCTCTTTTCTCTCCTTTCTACGCTCTGGGAGGCCGGACGTCCAGCATGGGCTGGGTCTGAAAGTTTATGATATAGCACAATAAAATCCCCAAGTTTTCTCCCACAACTTTCCACAGCCGTGTGCCGGCCAGTTTTGAGCTTGAGCACGATTTCCCATGTGCCTGAACGTTGTTTGGGTCCCAATGTCTGTCTCCCGCAGAAAGAGTTTTGATAAACGTCCTATAGTCTATGACGTCTCAGCATCCTTAGTGGATGCCTCAGGATAGCCACCGGCAAGTGCAATTTGCTTTGTGAGTCGTCGGGAGAACTCCCTAGAAGCCCGTCTCCTGGAACGCATGCCGTAGCCTCCGGGACCTCGCATACCTGTGACAGAGGGGACAGAGGTCCGGAAGGCGAGGAGCGGACCAGAACGGAATTGCCCTGGCAAACCTGAAGAGGAATCGGGGTGCCGGGGAGAGGGGAGACCGTGTCCCCAGGAGCGGGGCGGGGAGGAGAGGGACGCGTCTCAGGGCTCCTGTGGAGGCATCCCCCCATTTGCTGCCCAGGTCAGAGGTTGGGGCAGAGGTCGAGCATCTCCAGGATGCTAAATCCCTGACGAGAGAGACGGCAGGGACCTCCTGAGCAGCCGGGACACGCACAGACAGCACCTGCAGCTCTGGTGTCTTCCCTAAATGCACGCGTGAGGACCGAGATGCTGGCGCGCCACACCCCTGGGTCCCCCTGCTCCTTCCCGGCTTTGCCTCTCCCTGCAGCAAGTGTGGGCTGACTGAGTCTGCCCAGATGGCCCGAGGGGCCCCGGCATGGGGTAGAAACGGCCCCCTGGTCAGAAGGGCACCCGGGCCTCTGCACAAGAGGCCGTCTCCCCTCTCCGACTGCAGGTTAAAAAGGCAGGGAAAACAGTGTGCATGAGAAACGTAATGTGCAGGGGGAGACCGACGGAAATGCAAAACATCAGAGCAGGACAAGGAGGAGCAAAGCGTGGGGGGGTCAGGTCCGAGGGAGGTCCTCCACGAGGATGACTCTGGCTCAGGCCAGCGCCGTAACAGGGGTCGTGGAAGTAAGACTGGGCATCAGGGAGCCCGCAGGTTAGACCCGGCAACCCCCGCGATGCCTCCCGGAACAGCCAACCTCAAGCCCCACCTTTCCCAGCACTTACCACACCCCCAAACCCCATAAATGACGGAGCCAAACAACACGGAGGGACAGATCTGCAACGAGGCCTGGTGGGAAGTGTGTGGCTGAGTGTGGGGTCACGTGCAGGACAGCAAGGATCACGCTCTGGGAAAGACACACGCGGGGCTCCAGGGGCTGGATCGGTTGAGCACCCGACCCTTGGTTTCGTGAGACTGAGCCCCGCGACGGGTTCTGCACTCAACGGGGAGCCTCCCCAAGGTTCTCCCCTTCCCTCCGCCCCTCCGCCCTCTCTAAAAAAAAAAAGAAAAGGCAGATTCGTGTCGAATGCAACTGGTGGGGGAGTCTCGGTTGGAGTCACAGGGAGAGCCCCCAGAGGTTTGCTGTTTGGACTGGAACCCTGTCTTGCCCTCGAGGAACCAAATGAACGAGATCGTGTCTTCGGGTGAATATCCAGTAGTGTCACTACCGATCCCCCCCCGCCCGGTGTTTCCATCCGTCATCTTCTGAGGACCCGCCACACTGTTTTCCCAAGCGGCCGCACCTGCCTGCGTTCCCACCAACAGTGCAGGGGCTCCCCCTTCTCCGCGTCCTCGCCGGCACCTGCCGTTTCTTGCCTCTGACACTCGCCCTTCCGACGGGCGGGCGGACCCAGCTCCTCGTGGTTGGCATTCGCGCGTCCCTGACGATGACTCATGTCGCGCATCTTCTCAGGTCTCGCCCTCTGCTCTGGGTGTCGTCTTAGGGAAAACGTGTCTGCCGGTCATCGGCCCATTTTTTAATGAAATTATTTTTTTGGTGTTGAGCTGTTCTTCATGTGTTTTGGACATGAACCTCTGACTAGACGCAGCAAAATACTAATGTGAAAACCCAGATACAGCCCTCTGTTTCTTGCAGCACCGTGTACAACAGCCGAGATGCGGAGCGCCCACCGCGGACAAGCGGCTAGAGCGGTGTGCACATGTACAGCGAGACGTCACTCGGCGGCAGAGAAGCGTGAAGTGCTGCCGCTTGTGGCAACACGGACGGACCAAGAGGGTATTACACTGAGCGAAACGACTCAGACAAAGAAAGACAAACACCGCAGGACCTCGTTTACACAAGGAATCTAAAAACCAAAACAAACACATAAACAAAAAGCAGAAGCAGACCCGTAAGTACAGAGAAGACCCGGACGGGCGCCCAAAGGGAGGGGGCAGAGGGGATGGGCAAACGGGCGCGGGAGAGGGGGAGGCAGAGGCTTCCAGTGATGGAGCAAACAAGTCCCAGGTTGAAGGCCACAAGACAGGGAACACAGTCAGTGGTGAGGTGACAGTGACCACAGCCATCACAGCGAGCATGGCGTGCGTAACGCAGAGACCTGCTACGTCACTCTACACCTGAAACCCATATGACGCGGCACGTCAACTCTATTTCCGTAAGAAAGAGAATTTAAATTGTTTAAATAAATAAAGTCATCCCCGGCTGCTCTACTGGCTGGACACCCGTGCTGGTCTAGAACGCTGATGCCTGCCGCCCACTGCCCCTGGTCAGGTGCTTGGACCTGCCTCTCCGATCCCGTCCCCATCCACGTTGCCCTGCACGTGGATCGGACATGGACATATGGACGGGACACGGACTGAGTACCTACCATGTCTGCTCCCAAGCCTGTTCTGGCCAGAGGCACTGGTGGCCGTCACCACAGAGTTTAAAACAGCGCACAAACCGACAACATGTGAGCCTAAAAAGCCAGAGATCTGCTGTGGCTCAGAAGGCAGGTCCACGTCTCGGGACGGTGCGGCCACAGCGACCTGCTCCTCCCGACCCCGCAGGACGGCTGCAGGACGGGGCAAACCCAGAGCACGGCTGCAGACGGCTGTCCCGTTAAGGTTTCACAACACTCTGAGGTGGCCAAATGGGGAATTTCAGATGGTTCGCTATGGGCACACAGTCTGCTAAAGTAGGGCAGGGGAACCCCAGCCCCGGGACCAATGGACACGGCCGTCCGTTTCAGACGCAAGTAAGCGTAAAAGCAAGTATGGCTTAGGATCCCACAAGTCCACATTTCAATTTAACAACCACCTATAAATCCCGAACACTCTTTAATTTTTATTTTTTCAAGATTTTATTTGTCGGAGAGACAGGGGGAGCACAAGCCGGGGGAGCAGCAGGCAGACGGAGAAGCAGGCTCCCCGCTGAGCAGAGAGCCCGATGCGGGGCTCGATCCCAGGACCCCTGGGATCATGACCTGAGCTGAAGGCAGACACTTAAGGATTGGGCCACCCAGACAGCCCAAATCTCAACTATTTTAAAAGACAAGTTGACTGAGAAGCGAGTGGACAGCATGTGACACGTGACTATCACCACCCTAGGGAGAATGACACAGGGTCATGGCAGCACATGGCCACACTGAGTCCAGCCCGGGGCAGCCTCAGTGCTGTCCTCCCACCTCCCATGGCCGCGCGGCATCCCACTGGGCTGGGACCCTCCCATCCACACTTTGCCGAGACAGAGGAGAGGACCAGGCTGGACACGGTGGGGCACACAGCTGGTGTGCCCAGCAGGGCTGGGACTCGGGTCCCATCGGCACCTCTGTGGACAACCTCCTTCCCCAATCCCTGGCACCCCAAAACGGCGCAGGAACAGCCCATCACAGGCTCCTGGGGAGGCGGTGAACGTGGGCTGGGGTCCACACTCTCTGACAGGCAGGTCAGGGGTAAAGGGAGCTCTTAGGTGCTGACGCGGCAACGAAGCGGCCTGAGGACCCACAGTCAACAACTTATCAGTGCGCTCGAGTCTTGCTGTCGTGGGTCCTGGGATTCTCACCGTCACTGTGCATGCTGGCCGGGCATCTCCCTGAGCTTAGAGCACTAGACTCACCCATGTGCACGTGGTGCCATTCCCAAGTGAACCCACCAGCAAGAAGCACAGCCATGCAAAGCCGTGTGTCCCTGCACACGCCTCGGGAAGGACAGTGGTTCACGGGGAGCGGGACTGATGCAGCACGGCCCGCAGTCTGCCTCAGCTGCACACGTGCCCGGCGGGTCTCGCGTGTGTCCGTGAGTGATCGCAGATACACAGGGACGGCGGATTTGGGGTGACTCACGCGTTTAAGCAGGGTCGCAGATGTGCACAGACAGAACCCCCAAATAAGGAGGCTGGACGGCTACTGAATCGATAGGAACCTGTCCATCATTCATCTCGGGTTCATGCAAGAAACCTCCGGAAAACCTCCCCGTTCTAATGCCCCCACCGCCCCCCACCGGGGCACGCGAATCTGCCACTATAATGTTTCGTAAAGAATCACAACCACAGTCCAGTCTGGTAGTATTTTTAAGCGTGTGACCCGTCTCTGCATGCGGAGGACGCCTTACGCTCTTGGAGGGCGCTGGCCCTCGGGGCCCCTTCCTCCTCGCTTGACAAAGGTCAAGATACCTTCTCTTCTAGCGCCCCAGCCCCCAGGGGGAGGCAGAAATGAAGCAAACGCACTGTCCAGAAAACACTGTGTCAACCCCGCGTCATGTGCTGATGAACTCAGCAGGTTTTCAGCCAAACACTTCACCCTGCTGGTCCGTCTCCAGATGTCCACCGTCCATCCAGAACGCCACAGGCAGGACACTCAGGCGAGCCTGGGCCGTCAGCTCACGGAAAACCCGGGGACCGCTGGTGGGCTGGTCATATGCCCTGAGCTCCGTGCTCCCATTTTACCGGCATCCTGACCCGGCTCCAAGGTCCGGATGTCACCGGCTTCCCGCCGCTCACCGCGCCCCTGCCCGGACCGTCGCGGCATGAGCCCCACACACCACATGGCCCTCTGTAAACAAGTCAGCAGGCCTCCTGGAAAGAGAAACTGGGTTCTGAAATGACACCAACAAAATACCAGTACCGGGAACGGGGGGATTCCTTAATACCCCCACATCGTGAATCCAAGGTCAGATTTCCCTGTCTTACAAGTTTGAGTTTGTTTTCGTCTTTTTTTTTTTTTACAGTCAGATTGTTGGGATTAAGTTCCAGATAGAGTCTGACGGTGTTTATCTGACATCTCTTCCGTTCCAAAGCCACAGAGATCCTTCCTCCTCCCACAGTGTATCTGGAGATGACCGACACGCTCTCTGCCCCACCAAACTCCCCCCCCCATGCCCCCGGGACTCGCTGACCCCTTGGAAAGCGTCCACGGGGCTCAGGCCCACGCCTCCTGGAAGCCGTGGATGGGTCTGCACTCAGGGTGGTTCTGGTCTGATTTCTGGCCTTCCGTGAGGGCCACACGCGCAGCCAACTTCCCCGAAGGAGGCATGTGACTCGACCAGCTTCCTTCTGCGACCCAGGAGGTTACAGAGGGTCACGGTCATTCGGTTACTTACGGTCTGCAGCTTGGCACATCTTAACTCTTTCCCTTTCTTGACATCCTCTGGCCAGAACTCCTCCTTACACGGAACTTGCCCTCTTCGTCTATTTTTAACCCTGAGGTACAGGTTGTGTAAGAAAAGGAGAGCAAAGGCTTGTTTCTCTTTATTTACTGATTTTTCAGGATGAATCGTTCCCTAACCCTAACCCTCAAAGGCAACGAACAAAGTTTCAGATCTGGGTTGAGTTTTTATGTTTTATTTTTTTGTCGTTGTTAAATAGGTGCTTCATTTAAAGTCTGGTGCAGAGATCAGAAAGCTACGTCTGAGCCCAAAATCACAAAGAGGACAGACCTTACAATGGGACTCAGGCCCGCGTCTGCACTGGTCCTCAACCATCTACCATCCAAGACCCCATTCAATCCCGAGGACGTGCACCGTACTTGCCACACCGCGGGACACACTGGCAGAGGGCCAGCGTGGGGACTGTGCCCAGTCACCACCGCCAGCTGGAGAAGCCTCTCCCCGAACTAGAAGGAGCCCAGGCAGCCCCGCAGGGCCTTCCTTATTCTCTCTGTACGGGCAGCCCTCCAGACAGGGACACGGTTTCTGCCAAGGACAAAACTCCCTTTTCTTTTACAGCATTGTTTCCTTTAAAAAAAAAAAAAAAAATCTTTTATTTATTTATTTATCTGAGATAGAGCGTGAGAGAGAGAGAGAGTACAAACAGGGCAGAGAGGTAGAGGGAGAGAGGGAAGCAGGTTCCCCGCCAAGCAGGGAGCCCGATGCAGGACTCGATCCCAGGACCCTAAGATCACGACCTGAGCTGAAGGCAGAGGCTTCACCGACTGAGCGCCCCCAGGTACCCTTGCAGAATTGTTTCCTGATGCTTGAGGGAAAATAAACATGGCTAACGAGGCTGCTCTAAGTGTCCCCAGGGAGAGGAGGAGGACGTGAGCTCAGTGACGAGGCCAGAACGGGCTTGGTTTCTGATGTTCGGGACCCAGATGCCCCATTGCCTGGCTGGCTTCTGCCTATGCACAGGGTGTGCCTCGAACAGATGGGGAGACCTCCCAAAAGTTCAGAAGCACTTGGGGAGACCCGAGGAAAAACCGGCCCGAGGCCCCTGGCTCTCTACAGAGACTCTCCAAGTGAGGCCAGAACGCCCCAGATTCCATACCAGCCGGCCCGACACCCACAGATGCCAATAAGAAAACAGGAGGTGGGGACCCCGAGCCACGGAGAACCTGGGAAGGAATCGGATTCCAAAACCCTGGGCACCCCCCAAACTGGTAGCCAGGGTCCTCCTTCTGCACAGACTGATTTCTTCAGGGACCTGGGGAGGGGGGCAGGATGCCATTGTGTGCATTTTCTTTTAATGATGACCCCTCTTGCAGGTGAAAATGCACCCGGGCCACAGACACACCGTCACAACAGCGTCCCTCCCGACCCAAACTCCATCCCAGCTCAGGGTGTTGAAAAAAATTGGTGCTCACCCTCACCTTCCACAGTGAGCTGTGATTCCCCCCAATTCCCACACACCTGCCACCGTCAAGCATCATCCCCACATTCACAACCCGTGACTGCTATAGAGTCCACGCCATCGGGAAAAAAAAAATGACCCACGACCAGAACCTTCTTCTCCATGGCAGATTCCAGCCTTGGGACCTGGGGACACTCATTCACTGGAAACATTTCCTAAGGCTCTTGCCTGGGACAGAAGCTGTCTATCGTCCATGAGTGCCGGCTGGGGGGCGCCCCTGCCACCGAGCACCCCGGTCAACCCCGAACAGCATCCCCAAGCCCACCACGCAGTCAGAGACCCAGGGGGTGGCAGCTCTGAGCCCGTGTGCACCACACCGCTGGCCGCAGACGTGCCATGGGACACCTAGATCTCACGGTGCACAGAACAGCTGCGGGCCAGCCTCTCCCGGTGTGACCAGCTGCAGCCAGCACGGATGCTAACCATTAGCCAGACCCCAAGCTCCCACTGGACATAAGCTGACACCAGGCCACTGTGTCCCCTGCTCTGCCTCCCTCTACCTGTGGCCAGGCCCACCGCAACATGTAGCTGGACCCTGCTTCCAATCCAGGCATGCTGGGTTAAGGCTCGACACGGTCGGGTTTGTTTGTTTTTTTAACCCTTAATTCACGGAGAACTGTGCCTTTCTCAGAGGGTCTGTAAACGAAAACTCCTGTTTGCCCTCTGCGGCTCCCACATGGGAGACGCACACCAGGCGACCTTTCCCGGAAACGCAGGCAATCTCTCCCGGCCAAGGCTGAAAAGGCCAAGGCCCGGATGTTATTTTAGGTGCAGGAGGGAATGGTGAAATCAAAGTGAGTGGGACCATGTCTGGCCTGTGATTAGAACGGGGTGGGGCGGGGCCCCGGATTTCCGGAGAAAACTACCTACGCACCAGGTTTTGGAGCCAGCCCCGGGAGCGGTCCTGCCAGCAGCTGCAGACAGAGGCCTGGGGCAGAGATCAGCGGAAGAGGGTCTCCCCCCCACACAGGCGGTCAGCAGCACGGGCTTCAAAGGCCTTCCCCGGAAAGCTCCGGGGGCCTTGGGCTCCCAGCCCTGCCCGATCCCCAAGCCCCCTCTCCTTCGACTTCCACAAACAGCCTCCCCCATCCCTCTGCACGTCTGCAATGTCTGTCCCGCCTGTGAGGTCTGTGGCAGGGCCCAGAGGGTCACGGCCAGCCCCGGAGAACTCCCCTGAGTGTGCTTATGGCCCCAGGAGGGCCCCACTCAGGTCTGTGGCTGAACCCATCCCAGAAGTGCCAGGGGGCAGGGGGGCATGCTAAGTGACACCAAAGAGGTGGAGGGAGGGACCCCACACACTGCTCCCCTGGGCAGCCACTCAGACCCGAAGGCTGTGGGGCCACGTGTCCTTGGGAAGCATTTCACCAGCCCCTTCGGGCTCTGGGCCAGACAGACCTCTCCAGACACTGCCTCCCGTCCCTAAGCCCGACCCCCATGCATCTGCGTTCTCTGGTCTGCTCACGAGGACACGCATCCGGCCTGACCTCCCTGCATCCCTATTCCAAACTCAGCCACATCTCGGGTTCCTGGCAGATGAGAATTTGGGGGGACACGGGTCCTCACGCCCACCCTGCAAGAGTCCCCTCCCTGTCTGTGCTCCCTTCCACCGTGAACCCCTGCCTTATCTCGGAAGCCCGCTGGGATCTGTGCATGAAAGCGGCCTCCGGGCTGCCCCCATCCACACTTGCTCTGCTCCCCTCAAGAGCAGGTCGCCAGAAGGGGTGAAATGCATGGTTAAAGGAAAGGGAGTCTGAGCAGAGTTTGGGATCCTGGCTTCCAATGCCATCGCCCGGGGCCCCACACATGTTAATTTGGATCCCAACCTTCACGAAGGGCCCTGAGGACCGAGGGAAGCACAGCAGCGACCAGCACTGCCCCAGCACGGGAGCCCAGCCTGAATCCGGATCAGGGCCACAGGAAACCTGGGGAACACAGCCCCACTCGGTACGTTCAGTGTTTCTTGAACACTCCCCACTCTGCCTCGAGTACTCACACCAGGACCCTCCACCTCCATGCTTGCTGAGAAGACAGAGCCAGGTACAGGCACTGAGGCACCACCAGGGTCAGGCGGCCCGAGGCCCTGAGGCGCAATGGCTGGCGCTCCAGCAGCCACAGGGAGGGGATGAGGACACAAGGGCTGTCTTCGCCCTCGCCGCACCATCCACTCCACATGTCCCTTTAAAACGGGCTCCCCTGACGCCCCACTGCGGAACCAGACGTGGCTCTTAGATCACTCAAGTGTCAAGGTGAACGTCTGAGAAAGCAACATTGTGTGTTTTTATTTCTGGGTCTCACTTGCCTTTTACCAAAACCAGAAGTGATAAACTTGAGCAAGCAGAAGGCTCCGCTACCATCCGGCAGGACTTCCGAGACTTTCCGAGCTTCCCGAAGATCAGAGGATTACAGAACAAGGATGTCTGCGAGTCTCTGCTGCCTGAAGCAAAGGAATGTCCTTGGGACAAGGTGAAGGATGCTCGTGTGAGATGCACGGACCCTGGCGGGCCAGCCGTGGGTGCAGACACAGCTGTGGGTACACTTGCTCCCAGGGTCTGTGACTTCCAGAAACAAAGGCTATCACTCGGCTAAGACCTTGACGTGCTGGGACAGATTTGCGTCCGTGTTCTGATGTGCCCCCCAGCATGGGAACAGTCCGTGGGCAGGAATAATCCGCACCCAACCAAACACCTGCACTTAACGAGGACAAGAAATTCGCAAGGTGGCTGTTGTGGCCTGGACTGGAGCCGGCGACAGAGGCTGAGCTCTCCAGGCACTCCAGTGAATCTTCTGGGCAAAGCTGCCCTCCCAATATTTGACAGGTGGGAAGCCTGAACTTTGCCGTCACTACCTAATTCTGCAGGTAAAGGAGTGCCATTGAAGAGGGTGCCTTTCCATCCATCTCAAGCTTCCAAGTGTCCGATTCAGTGGGCAGTCTTTCCGAGATAACCAATCCCTTTGGGGAGATCCCCTCATGGCCCCCAGTAAGGAATATGACACGAACACTGCTTGCTCAGCGGCACATGTCCTCAACAGTCGCACTGTCCTTGTGTGAACCTCACCACGCGGGACCGCTTCCCCCAACTGTGTGTTTACACAAATCATGCTGAACAAGGTCCCAACACACCCACGCACCACCCCCCCACCCCTCCCGCCGCAGGTGCAGCAAACAGGACCCAGTCTGCAAACTCCAGCCTCCGTCTCTGTAACCTGACACCTCATGTCACCTGCAACAGAAACCACCCCTTGTCCTCGCCTCCCTTGAACAAAGAGCACAGCCCAAAGAGCTCCCCAACTGCCGACTCAAATTTCAAGAGCCACTCTATACCCTGTCTCCTCCAGCGGGAGGAACCACAACAGCCAAGCAAAAACAATCCAGGTGTGAGCGCTGGCAGCCAGGTGAGGGCTCGCACCTGTGCCCCCAGCGGGCTCTGGCGCCGCCCAGAGCGCCTGCACCCATGGCCACCGCCAGGCGGGGACACGACCTCTCGCAAGGACAGAGGCTGCTCGGAGGAGTGAACTTCTCCAATACGGGGCCGCCACACTGGCTGCTCAGGCCATCCCTGGGCCAAGGCTGCTGGGTGCTGTCCAGGAACATTGGCCCCTGGGACATCCACACCTGCTGGACTGAAGGGTGTCCCAGGGAAAGCCACATGTGCACCGGGGGGGTCTGCAGGTCCGCTCCAGCTCCGGTGTGACCCCGCCCTCCTGGACAGACACAGTCCTTGCAGGACAAGACTGAGGGCAGCAACAACGCTCTGCCCGGAGCGCCAGTCACCGCCGTGATGCACGCCCAGCCCTCCATGAGGCCGGCCGGCCCCTGCCAGCTGGGGCACTCTCCCCGTGTCCCGGGGGGGCTCCGGAGGAACAGGTCCTCTACACATCTGTCCCGGCTCCTTCACCCTCACAGAGCAGATGGTACGCCTGGGAACCGACCAAACCGGTTCTCCCCTACCACATGGCAAGAGAACAATGGTCAAACCAAACTGAGGCAGAGGCCTCGGGCACCCGGAGACCGGGACTGCCCCCCCTCGCATTTGCCCAACCAGGGAGAAGGCTGTCCCGCACCCGGTGCCTTTCCCGCGAGCCACAGCCAGTGCCCAGACTTCCCACGCGCTACTCCATCCGTCCCACACGGCGCCCACTGGAGACGTGGCTATATCCCCACGCACAGCGGAGGGAAGTGGGGCGCAGACACGAGAGGGCCCCATGTGAGGTCATGCAGGTCTCCAGGTATCGTGACCTGGCTGGAGTCCGGCCTGGCGCTGGCCCCGTGCTCATGATCACTACTGAGCTCTGAACCTGGGTGTGCACGCGAACACACGGGGTTGACATGCATGCCCACGGGCATCTGCAGGATCGCTGAGCACAGAGGCACAGCTCGGCCCCAGTCATAAGGGATCTGCCACCTGGGGACGCCCCAGAGCCTCCTGGTCATGACCCAGCAGACCCTGCCCCACACGGACCATCTCGGCGGGAAGCCAACACACAACAAAGCCACGGTCATGCTTCTCTACCCTCAACGCCGTACCAACGGGCAGAGCCAGAGAAAGCCAAGGGTCCCGATGAGGCTGCCCTCCAGAGCGGCGCCTGACCTCCCCCTCAGACACCTGCTGGGTGCAGCTGGGATGTCTGCCAGGCAGCGGCGGCTCAGGACGAGCCCCCAGCCACAGCCCTACGCCCTGCATGACTCCCCCCGATGCACCCATTCTCTGCCGGTCCCTACTTCCCTCTCGGACAAGGGGCACACCCAGTATCCTGGTTTCCCGTCTATGTCAGCCCCTGGGGAAACTCAGCACACATGCACGTCTCATCAGCTAAGCTAACATTTGCAGAGGGAGGTTTGCCTCCAGGACCCACTGCCTGCCGGTTTTGGTCTGAGGATGGACCCAGCCTTACTCGCCACATACTTAACCCCCTGCAATAAGCAGAAGGCGGCTAGGCACCAGAGAAGTTCTAGAACAATGGCCATCAAGGAGACGGCCGCACGTTCTGAGCACGATGACCCCCACGGAGCTGTCTGCCCTCCTGTCTCGCCAGCGTCCCACACGGTTCCAGAAGCACTGCTGGCCAGTAGACAGCTGCCCCGGCAGAAGTCAGGTCATCACGTCAGCCCCCTGATGCGGCCAGGTCCTGCCAGTCCATCGGTGCCATGCCACTCTGCCCCCAGAACAGAGCCAGTAGCTCACAGTGGGAAGGAGCCAAGATGAGGCTCTTCCAGAACCTTTTGGAAAGGGTCCTGGCACCAGGACACCTGCAGAGCTGGTGACTTCCCCTTGGGGACAGGCCCCAGAGCTGGAGGGAGCAGACAGTGGCCAGGTCGAACATGAAGAAAGTGCAGAAAGGGGTTGCTCGCGGCTCGGAGCCGACAGCCTGAGGTGGACAGGAAGGAGGCCACCAGCTCCCACGCCTGAGGACTGATGAGTCACCACAAGCATCAGACACAGAGCATGGCGTGGGAGGGCCACAGGCACACAGAGGACATGGGGCCCAGGGATGCATGGACTGGCCAAAGGGCACCTGCCATCCAAACCCGGCAGCCACCTTCCCATCTACAAGCAAGGCCTGCTTGGGGGAGGTGCTCGTGAGACCCACCTCCACACGGACACCCCACGACACGGTCACCACGGCCACACTCCACACGGCCCGAGCACCATGATACATACAGACGTCCCACGACACGGCTGCCACAGGACCACGACACACACAGATACCCTACAACACAGCCACCACGGAACCACACTCCACACGGCCACCACGACACACACAGACGCCCCGCAACACGGCCACCACGGGACCACGCTCCACACGGCCACCACAACACCACAACACACACAGATGCCCTGCCACATGGTCGCCATGGCACCGTGACAGGCACAGGTGCCTTGCAACACGGGCATCTTGTAGCCCTTGTTCGACCGCTAAAAAAACGGACTGAGACATCTTCTGTCCCAGAGAAGGAAACCCAGGCCGAGCACAGGGACACCCAATGTGGGGGATCTGAAAGGCGGTCATGGCTCTGGTCACTAAGGAAAGCATGCACAGGCGAGTACCAGAGGCCGGAGGTCTGTGCACAGGCTCTGGGAGTGAAGCGGGTCCCGTGTGAGGTCCAGAGGGAGCCCGACAGCCCCAAGAAGGGCCCCACATCAAGACAGAGACAGTCCCACATGACAAGCCATGACCCCCGGGATACAGTGAGGACTCACCTGTCCCAGGTACACCTGTGCGCAGCGGCGAGTCACCACCTACGATGAGAAGACACAGGGTAAGCAGACAGGCTCCCGGGAAAACGCCACCCGAGGTCCGCTCAGGGGTGACCGCAGAGCCGAGCCTGTCTGGCCCCATTCACAGCCGCAGAGCTCCAGCATCAGAGAGACAAGGCCTGCGGTTACGAGAATCCAGATTTTTCTTCACTTTCATGCAGTCGAGCTCCTTTCACAGAATCTCCTGCAAACCCTGGAGCCTCCCCCTGAGAAGTGCCCTGGGCTCATGCACAGAATTTCCTCTTCGACTTCAAAGGACAGTGGCCTCCCAGGCTAGGAACTTGGGAGCTGGCTGGGGCCCTTCGCAGCCGCGACGAGGAGGTGGGGCCCCGCCCGGTGCTCTTCGGGCCGCCCCCACCACCACACCCAGTGCCCATACTCCCTACAGAGTGGACCACCTTTTCTAGAACTTTTTCCACAGTGGGACAGAAAGCAGATGAGTGGCTCCGGGGTTCGGCCTCCTCATCTGAGCAGGGGAAGTAGGAAGAGTTGTGGGTGCTTCGAACCGGCCGGCACCGGGCAGGCTCCCACACTCCGGGAGCACAGACCGTCCCTGGGCAGAAAGGGCGGGCTATCGGCGGGTGATGGCACCACGCCGGCCTCGTGCAGGCCTGGGAGGCCAGGATCCCAGCACCTGCCAGCAGGATCCCGCTCTGCTCTCCCAGGGGCCCCCGCACCCCCATCCTCATAGAAAAAACATGCACGGGAAGGGAGAGAGCCCCCAGGGATCTAATTGTCCCTGTGGCCTGGAGTGGGTGGCAGCATGACCTTGGCTCTTCCCGCCATGCAGACTATCTATAACTGCTGCTTATCTTCCAAATTTCCTCAGGGAACATGACACATGGTCATTCGTTCGTCTGGGACACACATGGCTTAGGCGGAAGCTGACTCATACGCTCACTGGGGCAGGCCCTGTCCCCTGGCACCAGCCCCTCCCCGCCCGCACCCCCTCCCCACGCAGAGCCCGGCACCGCTGACCCCGTGGCCAGCGTCCCTGCCCTGACCGACGCCCTCCTGGAAACAGGAGCACACCTTCACCACACGAGTGTCCGCAGCTGCACGCATGTGTCTGTTCAAGCCTGATGAGCAGAGGAGGGAACGGGGGATATAGGAACTAATAAATATAAACCATGAAGACCAAAAAAGGGAAAAAAAAGGTCTCTGGAAATAGAGGAAGTTACAGACAGGCGCCTATGGGGTGGTGACGGCCTGCCAGGCAGGCCCACAGAGCGCGGATCTCAGCCGTCACGTCTGCACATAGGCAACGTCCACACAGCACCCACAGGGCCCAGGCCGCCACTCTATGGGACACCCGGCAAGGCCACGCGAGGAACCGGGGCTCCCATCTTTGAAAAATCACTATCTGTATCCCACCCCGGGGAACGTTATTCAGCAATTACAAACCAAGAAAAGATCTTGAGGAACCACAAGTGTGAGTCACCAACAAAGACACCAGTGAGAGAGGCTAATGCTGTGTGATTCCGACTCGGTGACATCCTGGGGAGGACAGAACTGCGGGCACCGTAACGAGACGGGTGCTGGCCCGCGGGGGAGGGGGGTACGCAGAGCACAGAAGGGTCCAGTGAATACGGTCTGTGTGATGGTCTAACGGTGGATGCGTGGGACGCATCTGTCCAAACCCACAGAACGGGCAGAGCAAGCCCTAATACAACCTGTGGACGTGGCTTCCTAAAATGTCCCCGTAAGTCACTCATCCATGATAACAAATGTACCCGTTACTGCAACAGGGTAACGGGGAAAATCAGGAGGGAAGTCAGGGGGGAAATGAGAGTACCGTCCGACTTCTCTGTAAACCTAAAACTGTCCTTAAAAATAAAGTCTATTTGTGAGTTTTCCACTCGCTGCCTGGAAGCGTGTGTTTGTCGGGTGAGCAAAAGGGAAAGTCCTTCGCAGTCTCAAAACCCACGAGTCTCACACAGGGAGGCTGGGAGGTCTTTTGTCCAGAGGGCAGGTGGGTCCTGTGCTTCCCACGTGCCCCCCCCAGCCCCTGGCCAGAGGGGGTTGGTGACACTGCCCTTCTGTCCCCAGGGCATCCCCCACAGAATGGGAGCAGGCTCCAAGCCGGGGCTCCTGAGTCCCAGACCCGCCCCTCCCTGAAGCCCCATCCGCGGCTGACAGCTCTGAGGGGTTCCGCCATGCTTCCCGGGGGCGATCCAGACACGCCGTCAAGGAGGAGGCGTTCACCAAGGCAAACGGCATAAGCCACCGTCTTCACTGGAGAGCAAGCTGGGGCCGGGGCCACAGGAGCAGAGCGGACTCCCCAGCTCAGCAGAACAAAGGAGAAGCAACGAGGCTGCAGGCTTCCGCTCCGGAGAATGGATCACAACCCTGCTGTCTGCGTTCACCCACACCGTGACAAAGGCAAACAGAAGACATCCCAGGGCTACAATGAATTTGCAAATGAAATTACACCAGAAGCGCCAAGTCAGAGAAGAAGGTGTGGCCCAGGGGAGAGCCACCTGCAGGCCAAAGAGAAAACGAATATTTACATCAAGAATGGCGGACACCTAGTTTTGCAAAGACCATCCTCGAACGGACACAGTGGGCACGTGTCCCCTGGGCGGGGCTCACGCCAGATCCCAGGACGGGGACTCTAAGAGAACACACTGGCTTGGTCTGCTACATTCCAAGGGACATTTCCTCCCTTGGATTAAGAGGATGGCAGCGGACTCATCTCTGGCAGGGCTGTGGAGGGAGGGCACAGGGAGCATATATGGTCCCCGTTGGACCTCCCCGCCCAGAACCTGGGATATAAATGGCCAGGCAGAACCCTCTTTGCATGTCCTGGACACCTGGGCTTTCCTCCAGCCCTTTGATCTGACCAGAGAGGCACAGCGCATGGCTCTCGGGCTTTCCGCCAGCCATGCACCTGCCCCTCCAAGCCACCACCTGCCCGCCTCCCTGCGGGACAGAGATACCCAGTAAGCACATCACGGGCAGCTGCTTGGGGTTCAGGTGGGGTCAGCAAAGGCAGAGCCCGCTCACCTGCTTTCTGTCCCCATCTCACTGCAACCTCAGATCACACGCCCGGTGGGCCATCTGCTCTGCTCACTTCCCAAAAGGCAACACCGTGGTGCTGGATGGTCTCCAGGTGGGCCTGGCCTTCCCCGTCATGCAGGAGCTGATGCTTCTCGATGTTCAGGATCTGCAGGAGCCAGGCCTGTCTCACCAACGAAGCTAAAATCCCGGCGGCACCTGCCACATGCTTGGGGACCTTGGGAAGAGGGTCCCCAACGTGGCGCTGTTCCCAGGGACTGTCTGACAGCAGGATGTCCACAGATCCCTGAGTGCACAGCCAGTGCATTAGAGGGAGGACATGGCTGCACCCTGGGGTCTGGTCAATGCCTCCCTCACCGAGCTCCTTCCTGTTCTGGAAGGTGGCCTGAGCACGGTCGCAAGAGAATGGGGCCCAGCTGCCACCAACAGGGCGTACTCATGGGGATGCCCACAGCTCATCCAAGGGCATCTTCATGTCCCAAGCAGGTCATGCGCTGTGTCTGCGGGTCCTGCTCGCTAGCCCTCACTGCCACCCAGCAAGCCAGAGAGCGTCCCTTTGGTGTGTGCAGTGCTGAATCCCACAGAGGCCGGGCAGTGTGGGCAGATCCCACTGGGTCCAAACTCCACGTTCCTCCCCTGACAGGAAGGGCTTCACTCTCTGACCAGGAGCACGGGGCAGGTGGGCGAGGGGTGGAGCCCACCGGGGTGGCGGGCGGGGGGCAGGACCAGGGCTGCCAGTGAAGGCCACAGCCCTGGAGAGATGGGGAGAGGTCTTCCCCGGTACCATTTTATGGCCTTGTTGTGGCTGTGTTAGGGAACAAGTCACCGTAACCAAGGACAACCATAAACAAACAGGTCTGCACTGGCCACACCTGGTTCTGCGGCACCTGCCGCACGAGGTAAGGAAAACTCTCCCCAAGCCAGCAGGTGGGCAGGTGGGCAAGTGACCAGGACAGGGAGGGCCTCGCACCCCAGGTGTGACTGTGCTCCGGGAACGGGAGTGTGGATGTGAGTGCTGGTGGGCCTACGTGTGACGGTGTGTCTGAATGGAGAATGCACGTGTGTCACTGCGCACTCACACACAACCCAGGCCCAGCCCTACTGGTGCATCTCCCCATGGGCACCGGAGCTTCTAGCCGACACCCCCGGAGGCTGAGCCGGGTCGGCAGGAGTGAGACCGCCGCACAGGGTCTGACTCGGCCCCTCTGTTTACTTCTGGAAATTAAGATCTTGGGGCAGAAGTTACAGCTCACACCCCATGGCCTGGATCGTTTCCCTGTACGTTCGCTAGACAAAACAAGGAACCCAGCGCTCGCTGCTGCCGATTCTTACGAAATCGTACTCTGGACAGAGCAACATAAAACAGCACGCCGCCGCGCTCTCCGGAAATGCGTGTGTAGCGAAGCCTCCCGCAGAGGAAAGGTAGAGCCGAGCCGACCTTTCTGGAATCGTGGACAGCCCCAGTTGTGCTGGGCCACATGAGCAAGTGCCACGGAAGCCCACAGAAGCCGGTGCCTTCAAGCACGCGGCATGTTTTCAGCCGGCCAGGTCAGCTCTCCCTGGGCAGGCATGGCACACACGCCCGGTTCTGGAAGGGTGCGTCCGCCCAGAAGAACCCAGTTACAGAGATGCATTAAATCAGCGCACCCCCGTGCCCATGGTAAGCCCGTCCAGCACCGCCGGTGTGCGAAGCGAGGCGACAGGGAGAAGAACCGGAGAGCGCCCGACCCCGACGACTGGAGAGGCACTTTCCTGAGGGAAGCCCGGGAAAAGGCGGGACCTTATGCTCAACTTGCACCATTAAATACAATCGTTTTAGAATTCAGCATAACATGAATTGCGACAGAGGCAGGCCACCACGTGGTGACAGGCTGACCTTCCTTGATCTTTGCGAAGCCTTTCCTTGATGAGACCAGAGGGCTGCACCCGCCCCTCACACCCCACACCCAGCTGGACAGACGGACGCCCGAGGGACGTGTCCGCCAGAATTGCGGGGGCCCCCGCGTCTCTGCACGGAGCAGCACTCCCAAGGGAGGAGGGCAGGGTTTTCTCCCGAGGGGCAGAATCTCTCGCGTTCTCTTCATCTTTTATGATTTTACAGCTCTGACTTCTGGGGCTGCGTGTTACTGATCGATAAACACGAGATGTTTTTATTCGCCCATTACGTAAGATGGAGGAGAGATAAAAGTTTAATTGTGTTTACCTGCAGTCGATCAGAAACGGGGCAGAGCAGTGACAGGAGGGAAGCCCAGCACTGACATCCAGAGAGGGGCTCACATACCACTCACGTCGGTCTCTCGGGGACGAGGACAGTCCCACAGACCCCAGACCTCGAACACACATCTCTTCCCTCCCAGTCCTGGAGGCTAGAGATCCACACGTGGCATGAGAGCCACATGCGGCACAGCCGGTTCCCCTGATGCCTCCCCTAGGCATGTCCACGGCCGTCTCCTCCCCTCGTCCACGACTCGCCCCTCTGTGTGCGTCTGTGTCCTGATCCCCTCTCCGTCTCAGGACGCCAGTCCCGTGGGGTCCCCTCCGGCCCCGTCACCTCCATCGAGGCCCCAGTCCCGCAAACAGCCACATTCTGAGGTTCTGGGACTCGGAATCTACCTGTGGATCTGGGGGGGGGGGGGGCACATGACGCCCGTGGCACCCACCCTCACAGTCTGACGAGGCCTGTGGAGCACGCAGGTCAACACGGGACATTCCCACAAGTCCGGCAGGAGCGGGGTCCTCTAGGCCCGGCTGGGAGGGCTGCCACAGGAGCAGGTGACTTGGCCTCCGTCCAGTCTGCCCACAGCATTCCTCTGGGTGGGGGGCACACCGGTGAGGGCAGGGAGGCCCAGAGGCAGATCTCCGCAGCCCCCAAACAAGGACAGCAGCAGTGCAGAAGGACGGTTCCATGAAATGCTGACGGCCCAGACCCCATTAATTTACTTGCCTCCTTCGAGCTCTCCCAGGGGCAGGACAGCCCAAGTCACCCGAGTAGCCCCAGGAGAAAACATGTCCCCACCAGTCCAGCTAAGCCCCTCTCCAGGGCCTGCCTGCCACACATGGGGGCAGAGTGTGGGGAACTCACCGGGTCCTTTCATTCCGTCTTTCCTTCACGTTAGCAAGCAGCTACTAAAGGTTGTGTTTTTTCTTCCAAAAAACAAGAAAGGTAAGGCCCAGGTTTGTCGGCCCTCAATCCCAGCTCCGCGGGCCCTCAGGGTCAGCCCCCTGACAAGCTCTATGATTCTAGTAACTTCTAGAGCTTAGGACACACCTGCACACCTACCCCAGATGGGGCCCTGTTCACACATGCACGCTGGTAGTGAGTGTTCGAGGTGGCTTCCTGACCCAACCAGGCAGGAGGTGCGGCAAACGCCTGCCAACACTCGCACAGCATGGAAAAGAAATAAATTGAGAAAATCTGCTCTGAATTCGCCTGGTTACCAATATTTATCCGAGACCAGAAATCTGTGAGTCCACTGCGGGAACAGTGTCCCAATCATGCTTCTCCAGGAGGTGGGGAAGGGCCACCTGGGCCCACAGTGGGATGCTTGCTCAGTGGCCAGCTTGCACTCCTGTACCTCAGCCTGTCGGACCAGATCAGGCCAAGTGGGGAGGCTGGGCACCTTCTTGAGGGTCTCACTTTCCAGGTGAGGAAGCTGGGGGCCTCAGAGATGAAATGTCATGTGCGGGACCCCTGGAAATTAGACAGGACCAGAACCAAGCCCACAGACCCCAGGGGCTGGCACCCACTAGATTCCAGGGTCTTATCATCATGAAAAGAGGAAAAGAAGATGGCACGTGATAGCTTCTTAAGATGCTGGTGGTTTGCCAAAGAACCAGAAGAAAATCTCATAAATATAACTTAATTGCAAAAAGACAAATACATATTTTTGTAAAATTTAAGAAGCTTTTTAAAAACTGCTTTTACTTTTCTGGTCATTTAAAACAGCCAAGTCCGAGACATAAGCACACCGAATTCCCGGAACCCTTTCGACCAAGAAAAATGCAGGTCTCGAACCCAAGCCACTCCTCGCCAGTGTCGCCGTGGCGGACCTGCAGAAGCACCTGAGTGACGGGGAATCAGTCACAATGACAGCACCCATGTTAGTGAACACTTTCATTTGAACTAATCAGAAGAATCCAACAGTCACCCCCACACTAACGCCTGTGAGCTCTTTCCAAAGCTTCATGTGGGATGAGGGAAGCGGGTTGTGTCACCCATGGCCCTTTGGCGGGTGACTCGGCAGCGCCCCCACCAGAGGGAAGACCAGAGGGCAGGCTGGCGCCCCAGATATGTGTCCTTCGCCATGTCCCAGCAGGGCAGTGGTGGCCAGCAGCTCCCATCTGTCCCCTTGCAAACCCTAAGGCAGTGAGGATACCACTGACGTCAGAGCAAGAAGACATGGAGACTCTGACGCCCAGTGTCCACCTGCTTCAAGGGCAAGGCCGTGAGCCTCAGCAGTGGCAGGGTCCCTGGTGGCGCACTGGGGCGTGGGGCACACGTCCCCCACCTGCATGGTCACGCCCAACTGTCCACGGTCAAAACCATCAGCCTGTATTTATGACACGAGACTTTCCTAACCATGTGCTTATTTCAAACAAAAATTTACTTTTTAGGGCACCTGGGGGGCTCGGTCGGTTAAGCGTCTGCCATCGGCTCAGATCATGATCCTAGGGTCCCAGGATCGAGCCCCGCATCAGGCTCCTTGCTCAGCAGGGAGCCTACTTCTCCCTCTCCCACTCAACCTTGCCTGTGCTTGCTCTCTCTCTCTCTCAAATAAGTAAATAAAATCCTAACAACATGTTTTTTTAAAAATTTACTTTTAGATACGATACACACGTAGCTTTTCAAAAGCACCGAGTGAGCTGGATAGCACCGAAAAGTCCCTGGACTTTGCCTCAGAGGCGCACCCGGTGTCCCCTGCACACCCCCATGCCCTCTCCCAGCGACCTGAGGGCTCAGATGACCCTTTCTCCGCTCAGTGTAACCCCTCCCTCTTCTACTTCCACCAAGCCACACCCCTGTTGAGCCCCGCCCCCACAAGCCACAGCCCCCAACGAGCCCCGCCCCTGCCAAAGCCACGCCCCACACTTTCCATGAACAACTGTGTGCTGGGATGTCTTGGCAGACAGGGAGATGGGGGAAACGCCCTCCGGACCAGGCTTGGACGCCCACCCCAGACCCGGTAAATAGCAGCCACTGGGCACAAGGTGCACGGGCCAGGAGAGACAATGTGGGGGGCCAAACATCCCTACAAAGCATAAGTTTTGTCTCGAAGAGAGGAGCTTAGGAACGGCACATCCCGCCCCGTCCGTTTTTAACACCGTCCTCCTTGCTACCGAAAGGAGAGAAGACACAAACACGCCACAGGCCTCTAAGGAAGGAAATGGTACGTTCCCAGCAGGGCTGCTGAACGGAACGCCCCCAGAAAAGCACTGTCCACAGTGTCTAAGAATAACATAACAGAGAGTTTGGTTTTCACCAACTGTCCCCTGACCCTGGGACGGGCACACGACAAATTCTGCCAGCTTGCGACTTATCACCAGACCTGAAAAAGAAAACACTCAGCTTTGGCATCTGGGTGGCACAGAGGCAGCCGGCCCAGTCGGAGCCCAGAAGCGGGCACCATGGGTTCGCCCCATCGGAAGCTCAGCTTCCTTTTGTGCTTACAAAGTCCCACTGCAGCCAGGATCCTGGGGGGACGCCCGAGACCGGCCTGCAGCCCCAGCCCCATCTGCCAACAGAGCTTTCCAACAGGCCCCCGACACCCCGGTCAACACCTGCCACACGCTTTTTACACATCCAGAAAAAGCCTCTAAGAGGACAGAAAGTGATATAAAGGCTTTGGAATCAGCATTCTGATCCCACAGCCCGTGCTGGTCACTCTGGCATCCTGTCCTCCCTGCCCCCCCCCCCCGAGGCTGCAGCCCGGGGTACCTTCCTGCAAAGAGGGCTCAGCAGGCCCAGCAGCGTGAGGCCCAGGGGACACATGCGGGATTTAGAGCCAGGTGTGCAGAGACACAGGTTGCCGGCAGGCAGGTCCAGCCTGCAGGAAATGGGAGGTCAGCGCTTCCCGGAGCTTTCCGAGACGAAGAGCAAACACAGAGTGAAACGGAAGCGGCATTTTATGGACTGAAACGTGGCGGTGGAGACCGATGCTGTGACAGGGTCGCCGTCCTGTCACTGAAAGTGAGCAGAAGGGGCTTTCCCTCCGAAAACCTGTCCTCCAGAGTCACTGCCAGGAGAAAGCCGGCACCGGGACGGGCAATGACCCAGTCTGGCTCCAGCGTGAGTGATTTCCCACGGAGGCAGGAACAAGCCACTCGGGCCCCACAAACGTGCGGACGCACACCACGGCCACCCGAGGCGGGGGCAGCAGGCACGGTCCTGACCCCAGCATCCGTCCTTGAGAGCCTGACCCTGGCTGTCCGGGGACACGCGTGGTCTGACAGCAGGGGGACGGCGTCCGGGGGTGGCCACCAAGCAGAGGGCAGCCGCAGGCGTGGCGTGAACAGCCTGAGGACCAAGCTGCAGGTCCCCCCACGGCCCCCAGCGCGTCCCTCCAACGGGGAAAGGAGGAGGCAGGGAAGTCACCAGCAGGGATGTGATGAGCCCTCCCGGCCGGAACCCGGGACTCGATTAAGGAAGGAATGGGCAGGGGAGAGGCAACTCGGAGAAGGGACCTCGTCTCTTGGATGGAGTGCGGTCTCCAGCCTGGAGCTGGAGCGCGGCCCCCAGCAGGGCCGGGGAAGTCCCCGAAATCTGCCTGCGCGGAGCCCGCGCTGCCAGGCGCCAGCACAGACCAGACGGGCTCCCAGCTGCAGCAGCAGCGAGCACCTGGCCGGCGAAGCACTCACCGTGGTGCCCAGGGAGCACGAAAGACCCCAGCGGGGAGAGGGACGCCCGCCCAGCACACTCTCCCTGACACCGGTGCCCGCGTATGCCTCGTCCACCAGGTCCCAGCAGCCGAGCATGGGACAGAGTGGGAACGCGGCACAGGACCGCAGGCATCTGCAGATTCCAACAGGCGCGCCTGCGGCCTGAGGGCAGGAGCGAGCGGTCCGGGAGAAGAGCGTTCTGGAGCAGGAGCGCCAGGTGCGGCAGGCCGGGGAGGGTGTGGGGTGCCCCGCAGCTGGGAGGGCCCTGCCGAGCCGCACGATGCGGGCGCAGAGGACAGATTCTGAACGGCTCGGAATGTGCGCGTTGCCGGGTGAAAGACGGCACTGTGTCCAGACAAGGAAGTCGTGACGTAGCCCTTAGCTCACAGCAAGTGTGAATGAAGAAAGCAGAGTTAGCGTCTTCTAGAAAGAAGCCAGGGCCGCCGTCGACACAGGCAAGTGGCAAGCCGCCCGAGTCCCGAGCTGTCTGTGGAGGGACACGGCTTCTATGACAGAAGTGATGACAGGTGACCCGGAGTGCACGGGAGCCACACGCGGCAGTACAGAGGTATGCGAGCCGGTCCACAGCACGTGGGCAGCCTGGAAGGAGTCACCGGGTCCCCCCAGCGGGGAGGTCAGCAGGTCGGAAAGCAGAGCCTGCGCAGAGAGTGACAGTCACTATGGGACCACACCCAAGGGGACCAGCCAAGAGGACCACCAAAGTCCTCCCTGGGATGAGCCTGGGCTGTGGCCAGCACGTACCAAGGCAGGATGCCAGGAACACAGGGAATATGGTGGCCAGACAAGTGGGAGGCTGGGAGCCCCCTGGGAGGAGCCCCGGAGCCGGCCAGAGTCAAGGCAGCAGGGCCAGGCTCCGCTGACCTTGTAGAAGCTCTCGCAGGTTGGGCCCAGGCTGTGTGAGGGGCACAAGCAAAGCCAATTAAATGGGATTTGTGTGCTCAGCAGGGAAGAGCCCATTCTCAGGAAGAGAACGTGGAAAGTACACCATCCTTCCCTGTCGTTTAAGCACTTAGGGAATGAAACGCACAGGGATTTGCACTATTCTGTATCTGCGAAACATCTGGGTGAGCAGAATAAGGACGCTGACCGCAGAGAGAAGTCTCCAGAGACATGCACCGCTCCAAGTTACTCCAAGCACTCCGACGGGACACACTCCCTCTAGAAGCCCCAGAGCCCAGCTCCCTCCAGCTGCTGAACCAGGTTCTCCAACCTTCACAGGGGATGTCCACATTCTGACTGCGTAGAGAAAGAAAGGAAGGCCCAAGCGTCTGTGGCTACCACGGGGCAGTCAAACTCGGACGCCGGTGTCCTTGCCCCACGGTCTCACGGGCTGCTTCCCACAGCTGTGCCTAGAAAGGTCCACGGCCTCCTTCTGCTGTCCCAGAAGAAAGGCAGGTGTGAGGAAAGGAGCCCCCCAGTGCAGTTTTAGGGAACGGCGATTCCCATCACTAACACTTGAGAGAGGAAAATGACACACCAACTGCTCCTTCTCGGTTTTGTCCACATTCAAACCAGCCCCAGGGCAGCCCGGCGTCCACGTCCCATCTCCCACCCTGCACCAGGCACCCGCACGCTCCTGCGAGCCGGCCTGCTTGAACTGACCCGCATGCCCCCAGCTCGGGCTCAGGTGCATGGACGACCCGAGGAACTGTGTTGGGATCCCCTCCACAGAAGGTCCCCTTCACACAAGGTGAGTCCAGGAACACCCTGGAATTAATTTGCTAAAAATACGTCAAACCACGAGCACCACCATTCCTCCCACCATGTCCCGCAGACACAAGGGACAAAGGGCAGGGGCGAAGCTGTCACACGGGCCTCCACCAGGCGGTGTCTATAAAGGATCATAAGACGCACCGACCGAATGTGACACGGTAGGAAAGAACGTTCTCAGAGGAACCTTCCAGTAGGCACAAGTGCAAGTCACTGCACCGCACCACACACAAATACCCGTACTTTTGTGATGAATTAAAACTATGAAACAGCCTCTCGCGGAGCTGACAGCAGAGTCTGAGCTGGGGCTTGTGAGCAAAACCGGTGACCGAGGCAGGAGCAGGAGCCTCACCACAAGCTCGTGCCCACGATGCTGGCATCCATCACAAACCAAGTCGTCCCCCAAGGCCCAGAGCCCCACCACCAGCCAAGTTCCGGAGATGCACACCCAGCTCTGCCAGCATTTCCCAAGGAATTCTGAGAAGCCTGAGTGATGTCAAGAAGCTGCGGCTCACTCGGGGGGACAAAGGACCCGGGAGGGGCTGGCAGGTCCCAGGCCCTCACGCATCCTTCCTGGTGCAGACCCAGAAGCTGCGGGGGTGGGCGATGGGCTCCGACCAGAGAAGGGGCAGGAGGGCACGAGCTGGGGGGTCTGGAGGCTTCAGAACAGGGGTGCCAGGCACACAGGCCAGCACAGAGCATGAAGCACACACAGAGCTGCAGACTCTGAAACCCAACGCCCTGACCACTGGGACGCGGGGGCTGTGTGACAGCAGCTCCCATCCGCTGGATGGAAGCGGGGAGGGGCCGATGAACCACACCTGGGGCACCCCAGAGAAGAGAGCTGTCTGGAGATCCAGGGCACCGGCAGACGAAGCTCCTGGCTAAAACCCCTCACTTACACCAGTGGCACCGGCTGTAACCAGGACCCACATCTGCGGTGGTTTCTGAGGACCCCGCGGGCTCGGGGCCTCGTGGCAGAGGGGCCACCTAGCAAACGCGGTCTCCAGCAGGTCACTACAGCTTCTGAACCACAGCCAGAACTCGGGGGCCGCGGGCGCGTGAGGCCAGCAGAGGCAGAGGCAGGAGGGGGCCGCCACTGCCTGGGTTCCAGACGTGGGAGGCTCTGGAGGGAGGGCGGTTGGGGAGGGCCGTGCCTCAACCTTCAGAGAGAGGAACAGTGTGCTGGTCACAGCTCACAGCTTCTGTTGAGAGGCTGGAAGCCTCCCAGCATGGCCACCGCATGACAGCTACATGAGGACAGGGCACAGAGGTCCCTGCAACCACCCAGGGCTCCCTCCTCTCCCAAAGGGAGCTCCCACCTCACCAAGGGGGCCAGCCCTGGGGTCCCATCAAAGCACATCCAGAAAAGAGAAGAGGCGAGCTGGACATCCATGTTATGCAAGGGACAAAGGGGCCTGAGGACAGAGCCCTGGCTTTGGAGACACAAGGCAGGCGGCTCATGTGAGCCCAGCGTGGGGACCCTGCACGAGATGACCGCTCCTTACCACCACAGGCGGGCTCCAGCCCCGCCAACTCAATGCTCCATCCCAATACGGGGCCTTACGTTTGCAAAGCATCAGAACAGCACACTCTGTGTGGCGGTCGGCATACCCTGTGCTCCTGACCACGTCAATCCCTGACCAACAGCTCCCGTAAGAGCAGTGCGCGGTCTGGGCCGACGGGGAAGGGACCCATACCCGGGCCGTGGGGCAGATGGTGTGGATTCCCACTTCTGCAGAGCTCCCGCCCACTTGCCAAAGCCCACCGGGATCCCACCTCTGCCATACTTGGGGGGGTCCCACCTGGACCCCATCACCAGCCTCCCGACAACGGCTTTCTCTTCCTTCCCATGGCTCGTGCCCGTGAGCTAGCCAGCAGCCGGAAAAAACCAGCTCACACCGCCCAGGCAGCTCACAAGGCTCCAGAAAACAGCACAAAGTATTTGCAAAGTATTTGAAACCCCAGTACTCCCCAGCCATTAAAGCTAAATGATTTGCCTTCCCTAAAGCCTAAATAATCAAGATTACCACAACTAACAGCTAAGAGCAAGCTGTCTTCACTTCAGACTCTGGACCGACTGCTCACCCATTGCACACAGAGAGAAACCGTAGCCCTGGGAGGCTTGCTGCAGCGGACGAGAAGCCCCCACTGGGGCACAGGGATCACAGCCCCATGGGGATCACAGCCCATGTCTCTGCCTCTCTGTGCCCTCTGAGCCCAAGACCTCGCCGGAGGCCGGAGGGGCCCTACTGTCTGTCGGCCAGGAAGACCGTGACCTCAGTCCATGGCGGCTGCAGTCGAGGTCCCCGTTCTGCCTCGGCTTCCCTGCCTGAGCCCCCAGCCCCCAGCCCCCGGCTCAGCCCCAGCTCTGCAGGACGGCTCTGTCCTTGGTGAAGCCGGTACAGCGGGCTTCACCGCACACTCACATGCTCGGCCTCTG
This sequence comes from Eira barbara, assembly GCA_020311275.1. Classification (NCBI taxonomy): domain Eukaryota; kingdom Metazoa; phylum Chordata; class Mammalia; order Carnivora; family Mustelidae; genus Eira; species Eira barbara. The sequence goes on along the minus strand of JAHRIG010000463.1, from coordinate 11,955,350 downwards.
TCACTCCTTCTGCGTCCCCACCAAGTCTGCAGACGTCACAGAAGGAACCCAAGGCGCCTGCCTTCCCCAAGTCAGTAAGCGGTCGGGCCGGGCCGGATGTCAGGCTAAAGCCTGTGCTCTAAACCGAAGCATCGCGGTTATCTGCCGGAAACCCAGGGAGCCCCAGGCCCTCAGGCAGCCTGCGTGTGACACGCACTCGCGCTGAGCAAGGACCCAGGCTGTCGGCGAGAGCCGCGTCTCAGCTGCTGGCAGACGGAGCTGCCCTGCTTATCTCCAGCGGCGGCTGGGAACGTATGGCTGCTCTGTGCCCCGTGGTGACGGTGTTACGGTTCTGGAATCAGAAGGGGCTTTGTTATTGCTGGTGGCATTCCCTCCTGCCACTCAAAGCTGGGTTATCGAGAAAAATGAATGCGGATACATTTCCCCCAACCCCGACCCACTGAGAGAAAACGCTTATCTACCTCTTAGCAAAATGCCAATTACTGTGGCCAGAAACGCCATCATCGGTGATAGCTAAGACTTCTGGAATATTCTTGGAGCCAAAGAATTCAATCCTCCAAGGAGCCAGCTCTGGGCCGCCTTCAAGACGTGGTGCTGACAGCGGGGGAGGGGCTGCTCAGTTCTCCACTGCCAACCAGCAGTGGTCGGGCTGGCCATACAGCCCTGCACATCTCAACCCTCCCAGCGTGCGGGAGGGGGGCCCTCCAGGAAACCCAGACAACTCATGTGCTCTGACACGTCACTCAGAAGCACACGGCACGCATGAGAGAGGAGCGCATTTGCAGACAAAGCCAAGGTTGGAAACGAGCACCCTGGTGAGTGAGCCCCAGCAAGGAACACCTGGCCTCGGCCAGAAAGGGGCCCCTCCGGAGCGAGACCAGAAGGGAAGCAGATACGTCCCGAGGCCCCCCCACGGGTGCCTGTTCCTAAAACCGCTCACACGCACATCCGCGACATCTCGGAGGCGGGGGATCGCGGCTTCGGAGGGCACGGCAGGGGTGCTGCTGGCCGCAGGGCGAGGTAACAGTGCAGCGCAGGGCTCTGTACCACGCTCTCCGCTTCTCCTGCATTCCAAATCCCCCATCGTCGGAAGTTTAAAAAGAAAAGGTATTTAATATCTTTCTTGAAAAAACACATAGGGCCAGAGTAGCCCATAGTTCTTGCCGACTGTGTTTGCGTGTGTGTGCATATGAGTGAACAGTTGTCAGCGTGAATGTGTGTGTGAAGTGTGTGAATGCAAATGTGTGAATTGTGTGCATGCATACATGCGTGCCCACGTGCGTGTGAACTGTGTGTGCACATGCTTGTGTCTGTGCGTGTGTGTGCTCCAGCATGGGTGTGTACTGTGCGTGTGTGTGTGCTCCCGCGTGGGTGTGAATTATGTGTGTGTGCGTGTGCTCCCACATAAGTGTGAACTGTGCATGCGTGAGCGCGTGTGCATACTTGTGTGCATGTCCTCCCACGTGGGTGTGAATTGTGTGTGTGCTCCCGCACAAGCGTGAATTGTTCATGTGTGAGTGCGTGTGCATGCTTGTGTGTGCTTATGTTCCTGCATGGGTGTGAACCGTGCATGCGTGTGTATGTGTGCATGCGTGCGCGCGTGTGGCAGGGAGGGAGAAGGGATTCAGGATCCCCGCCTCACACACAGAACTCATCGCGAGGAGCCAGCCCGCAGTGAATGAAGCAAACTTCCAGCGCACACTTCTGCTCGGAGCCCAGAGCCAGATGGAAATTCTCAGCAACAGCTGACCCAGGAGGTGCACAGCAGCAACCAGATCCCACACTCTCTAAAACCCCATCTCCCTGGGCCTCCAGCCATGGGCGGGGCAGGGGCGGCTGCAGGATATGTGAGAGGCTCCCACCGAGGCAGGGCCGGCCAGTCAGAGGGGACGACGCATGCGCTCCTGGAAAATGTGGGAGGTGTAGATGTGTGACCCAGGCCTCCGTCTCGGGGTGCCCACAACTGTCCACCTGCCAGCTCCACACCTCCTCACTGCTAGTCCAAGTCCTAACCCCGACCAAGCAGCCCAGGCCTCAGCACTTCAGGGGGCCCTCGGCAATGCAGCCCCTCTAAGGAACTCGAAAACCAGGGCAACCTTCCCCAAGTCAGGGCCTCGACTTCCCTGACAGCCTGACCACCCCACCAACCCAAGAATACTGCCCTAAAAAAGCCCCCCAAATCCTCAAGACCAGGTACATGCCCCAAACCCTATGCCTACTCCACCCCAATGCCACGATGCAATCGTGAGAGAGAAGGGGCATCTGCTGGGGGGCGAGGGAGGGCCAATCACCAAATTCTTATCTGAAACCAGATTCTTAGCATCCCCTTCCACAGTTAGGAGCGCAGAACCACAGCGCTACAGCTTCCTCCCGAGATGACACGTATGCGTCCTGCCGAGGCGTCTAGCAGCCCCTTTCTCGCACGTTCCACGCTGGTGGCCACTGGCCAAGGCGGCAGAGGCCACTGCGGGGGCACGGCCCTCGGGAAGCAGCAGCTTACCTTGGCTTCACATGGCTTGTGACAGGAGTACTTGCAGGCTGGAAGAGAGAGAAAGAAGGGGTACGCGTTCAGCAGCCTCGGCAGCAACACGTCTCCCACCTGCAAACCACCCGCCCTCGAAGATCAGGGCAGAGGGAGGTCTGCCCTCACCACACGGGGCCAGCTTCAGCAGCGTGCGGGGTGCACCCGGCGGACAAGGCCCCGGCCAGCCCCCGGCGGTTGGCAGCGGCCGGGAAGACGCCAAGCCACAACCGCGGGCTCCCCAGGGTCCCAGGAGGAGAGCTGTGCAGACTCCAAGCTGTGCGGAGCCTCCATGTTGGCCTGGGAATCACAGCTTCTCCCCAAAGAAGGACGGGAAACCTCCCCTTCCCCACCCCCCGGTCTCAGGACTGGTGCCTTTCAACCAGAACCAAGCTGCCCATTCAGCGCCACACGCCCCGCGCTTCCGGACGGCCTGGGAACGGACTGTCAGAATAAATCCACGTCTAAATTCCCGCAGAGGAGTCCCTGCACCCGGGCCATTGTGCAAGCGCAGAGACATGCGTCCGTTCAGAGGCCCAAACAGTGCAGACATAGAGCCAGAACCAATGGGGATTTCACAGACCCACCCTCGGGAGGCTGCGGCTGGGCTGCCTGCCAGGGAGCACTCCCTAGGCCCCCACCGTGCGGGTTGGGTCCGTGGGCCGGCCCTGGCCACTGCCAGATGCCAGCATAGAGAAGGCAGGGGTGCAGCTGGGGCGTGGGGGAGGGGACCTGCGCTGGGTGTGTGGGGCTGGGGCCTTCACAGCCCTGCAGAACCGGCTGTGCTTCTGTCTGCACAGCCATGCAGCCCAGGGCAGGACCCAGTGACCTCTCTGGACCTCAGCTTCCTCTCCCGGCACGACTGCGATGCCATCGAGGGACCCTGGTTTGAGACGACAAACATGATACCAGTGTACACAAGCAGGGTCCTCAAAGACCAAGGCCTGGGGGGGGCAGGAGCCGGGCCCCAAATATGGCTCAGCACTTGGAAGCCCAGAGGTTACCCCCCACCCCCCAACACACACACCATCCTCTCCTTCCTAGAGCTGGGGTGGGAGCGCTGAACTCCTAAAGGTCCTGCAGGACTGAAGAAGGGTAAAGCAGGGAAGTAACCCGGTCGCCGGCGGCCACAGGACTCCGGCGGAGAACAGCCGCGGCGCTGTCTTTGCAAGATCGATTTTCCGAATGGTCTTTCTATGCCTCCGAGGTCTGGGAGATTATGCACAAAGACAAACGTTTACTCTGCATCTCCTAATGGGTGCACTGCACAAAGGCGATGAGTGATTTTCTAATCGAGACAGACTTGCCTTTGTAATAAAAAGGGCTTCCACGCCAGCCTAGAAACACAGACAGAAGCACAGCCGGGTCTGGAGGCCAGCGCGAGATCCCGAGGGAGCCAGGACATCGTCAGAGGCCCTGGCCTCCACGTAAGTGAGAATTAGCAGAAATGCACGGAAATAATTCCCCTGGCCCCAAAGGATACTCAGCCCACATGCTGAGTCGGGCAGGCGGCCAGTATACTGGCAGCCTGGGACGGGGGGCACGACTCTCATGGCTGTCAGACCCCAAGATGGTCTGAGTAACCCGTGGACCCGTGCCCATGTGCAGTCCCTCCACGGTGGCTCGCGGCTGGTCTACGCATGGGGCAGAACACGGGGCTTACAGACTCCACCCCGAGTCTCAAGCCAGTCCTGCTGAGGACAGCCAGGTGCTGGAGCAGCCCCCTGGAGAGGCTCCCATGGGGGAGCACCAGCTGGGGAGGGGTGCTCTGGCCCCGGTCGTGCCTTCAGATGCTGCAGCCTCTCAAGAGCCCCTGAGCCGCACTGCCCAGACATGACTCCCAAATGCCTGTCCCACAGAAGCAGGGGGAAGTGATGAGTGCTGCCACCAGGCAGGGCACCAGCTTCTGGAGTAATTCATCTGCAGCAGATGTTCTCACGATGGGCCAGAAAGGGCTCTGGTCAGTGGCAGGGTGACAAGTGGTGTGACACACTCACGGTGGACGGCCAACTCAGCGATAAGAGAGCCCACAGCCAGCGTAGGGCGAAGCTGTTACTTTCACAAAGTTTAACTAATCACAGTGACCTCGCATAAACCAGCCAGGCACTAGAGTGAACCCACTGTTTCCAGGAGGTAGTTGGCGATCCCTAAAGTTTTATGGACAGCCTCTGGGGTTTTCCTCGGAATAGCGGCAATCTGTGGACAACCTCTGGGGGTTGTGCCTGGCCGTGTGCACGATGCTTTCCCGGGTGCTACTGCTTGGGGTCCTGTAACCACCCCCTCAAGTGAAACCCAGCTATGGCCCGTCTCCACCCAGCTCCCCGCCCAGCCACACGTGGCCTTTCCAACACTTACAAATGCTTGAAGTGGGCAGAATCCAGGCCAGGTTTCCAATCCTCTCGCCTACAGACAAAATCAAGCTCCCCAACACGGATCCCCCATGCCGTCACCAGCAGCTCTGCCCCATCCTCCCATCCCCTCGACCCAGAGCCTCACTCACACCATCTCCACGCACCCCCTTGGCTCTGCTACACTGTCTCTGCCTAGAACTTCCCACACACCCTTCTTTGTCAAGATGACTTGTTTCTCTCTCCAAGATTAAAGGAGGCAGCTGCCTTCTCCACCAAGAAGCCCTCCATCACTCCTCTTAGGCTACTGTGTTCCTGAAGCCCCTGGCCTGCCTTCCTCTCCCCAGCCTTCATCCCACTGCCCCTCACTTCATAAATCATCTCTGTGTCCTTCTCCCCCCACCAGACCAAGCTCGTCCAGGACAGTGTCCTTTGCTGGGAAGCACCAGCCTCCTGTAAGAGTGGCAGGAACAGGGGGGATCGCAGCAGACATGGGCGGAGTGCCCACCATGTGCCAGCTGTCCCATGGCAACACCTCCCATCATGCAAGCTGGCTGGATTTTCCCTGCAGGCCAAGAAAGAGCCACAGACCTTCTACATGTCTACCAATGGGAGCCTGGGGTCCTCCCATGACACCTCAGATCTTACCCGCCCTGGGTCTGCCTTCAGAATCGGGTGCACACGGGCAGGGACCCTCCCTCTCTGACAGCCACGCCATGTGATACAGTCCCCAGGGAGAAGGGAGCCCATGGAAAGCACCAGAACTTCCCCCAACAAAGCACATCCCCAAAACTGCACAAGCCCAAAGGGATACGGTGTACACGTTTACTCCGACTGCCTGCTTCTCCCAAGCATGGGAGCTCGTGCCCTGTTGTTTCCTTCCAGTTTTCCTGAGTTGTAATTGACAAAATTGTATATATTTAAGGTGTACAACATGATGATTTAATACATGTCTACATTGTTAAATATTTGCCACAATCACGTTAATTATCACATCCATCACTACCTGGGTGTGTGAAGGAGGGAGAGGAAATGCCTAAGATCTATTCTCGTAGCAAACGTCAAGCATCCAGAGAAGTACTGCTCACCACAGTCATCACGCTGTACAGTAGATCCCCTAACTTATCTTGCAACTGGAAGTTCGTGCCCTCAGACCGGCAACTTCCCATTTCCCCCACGCTTAACCCTGGAAACCACCATTCTACTCTGTTTCTCTTGAGTTTGAGGTATTTTTGGTTTTTGTTTTTGTTTTTAAGATTTCACATATACATGATGCCATAAAGCATTTGTCTTTTTCTGACCTATTTCACTTAGCAGTGTCCTCTAGGTTCATCCAAGCTGTCGCCAACTCTGGGGTTTCCCTCTTACGTGGCAGAATAATTTTTCATCATTTATATACCACATTTTCTTTATCCATTCATCCATCAATGGACACTCAGACTGCTTCTATATCTTGGCTATTGTGAACAATATGAGAAAGAGAGGACAGATATCGCTAATGATGTCCTTTCCTTCGAATACATATGCAGAAGTAGAATTCCCAGATCATATGAAATTCTAGGTTTAAAGGTTTGAGGACCCTCCATACTGTTTTCTATGGTGGCTGCACCAGTCCACATTCCCACCAACAGTGCACAGCATTCCCTTTCTCCACAACCTCAGTGATACCTCTTATCTTTTTCATGACAGTCATTCTAACAGGCGTAAGATGATAACTCACGGTCATCTGCGTTTCCCTGATGACAAGTGATGTTTAGCATCTTTTCATGTACCTGTTGGGCAACTGGATGTCTTCCTGGGGAAAGTGACATTCAGTTCCTTTGCCCATTTCCTAATCCCATTATTTAGTTCTCTACTATTGAGTTGTAGATGTTCTTCATTTATTTTGGATACTAATCCCTCATCAGACATAAGATTTGCAAATATCTTCTCCCATTCTGTGGGATGCCTTCCCATTTTGCTGATGATTTCTTTGGCTGTACAGAAGCTTTTGAGGTTGATACAGTCCTATTTCTTGATGTTCGCTTTTGGTGTCATATCCAGGAAATCGTTGCAAAGACCAACACCAAGGAGATTTTCCTGTTTTCTTCAGATCCTTTTATGGGCTCAGGTCTTACATTTAAGTCTTTGATTCCAGCTCAAGTTAATTTTTCTGAGTGGTAAAGAGACAAGTGTAGCTTCATCATTATCCATCTTCCCAGCACTGCTGCTGAAGAGATTACCCATCCCCATTATGGATTCTTGGCAACTTTGTCAAAAACAGTTGATCAAACATGTGCGGGTTCATTTCCAGCTTCCCGATACTGTTCCATTGGTCTATGTGCCTATTTTTATGTCAGTACCACACTGTTCTGATCACTACAGCTTTGTAATATAGTTTGAAATCAGGAAGTGTAAAGCCTCCAACTCCATTCCTTCTCAAGAGTGCTTTGGCTATTTGGGGTCTTTTGTGATCTCATCTGAATTCCAGAGTTGTTTCTATTTCTATAAGAAATGCCATTGGAAGTTTGATAGAGATTGTGTTGAATTTGCTAATTGCCTTGGGTTCCATGGACACTTCAACAATATTAATCCTTCCAACACAACCACCTAGGATAGCTTCCCATCTATTTGTACGCTCCTCCATGTCTTACAGTTTCCAGAGTGCAGATCTTTTACTTTACCGGTTCAACTTATTCCTAAGTATTTTAATGTTTTTGATGCCACTGGAAATTAGGTTCTGTTCTTAATCTCTCTTTCGGATAGTTCACTGTTAGTGTTCAGAAACACAACCAATTTTTGTATGTCGGTGTTCTATCCTGCCACTTTACCCCATTCACTTATTAGTTCTAACAGTTTTTTGGTGGACTCTCCAGGGTTTTATACGGTATTTGTTTCTAATACTGGACTTTTATAAATTCTAGGCCACATTCGGTTGTACAAACAGTCCTGAATTACTGTGTTAACAAAAATCATTTTTAAAAACTCCAGTGGTCCCTATAAGGAGCAGAATCTGTGCAGGTTTTAAGAGACTCTGTGCCCCATTCCCAGATGAAAATCAACACGTTGATCTCAGCATTTCTGGGCCTGTCACTACGTCATTTTCTATGGAAATGCCATGACTCTGCCTCCTGAAACCATGACCGATGGTTCTAAATGTAGATGTTATCGAATGCAAGCGTTACACAAATACCTTCACTGTAGTCTTCCTGGCATCCCATTACTTCCACTTACATGAAAATGAAATGATCCCATTAATCCTAAATGCAAAAATGTCCCTTTCACTAAAAAACAACAACACACACTTGCCTCATTACTCTCATGGACTTTTGCTCCGTCATGGCCCTTGTCCAATTTCTTCCTGCTGAAAGCATCAGCACATCCTCCAGGCTGAAGTGCAGAGGCCTGACACCCTGGGGCTCAGTTTCCTCACCTGCGATACAGGTGGTCGGGAGGATAGTAGAACACACTGTACAGAACACAGCCAGCTGGGAGCTCCTCGGATGCACTGAGCGTGACCGCTTCTATTACAGTTCCTGGTCCGGAGCCACACAAATGCACCAGCTCTGTTCTCCACACCCTCCTCTTTGCGTCTTCTCTGCATTTCAATGTCCCTCACTTCTGGGTGCTGAGCACCTAGTAAACAGCAAGGCCGGAATCTTCCACCCAAGGCCAAACTCACGGGCCACTGGGACGTTCTTTCTGCTTCCACGGACCCCTCTCCACATAACCCTCAGGTGACCCTGTATCCATGTCACCCTGAACTCTCCTCCAGCAACTGCCCAAACACCCTCACGATACAGCGAGTGCCTACTCTCCTGGTTTTCCACTGGTTTGTGCCTCTGGGTCACAACCCATTACCACTTCGCACACCTGCCACCTCTGCACATAAGCACACGACCCAGGGAGACAACACACCAACACACATAGCAAAAGACACCTAATGTCTCCTGAGAACCACCACATACTCAGTACATAGTTTCAGGACACACTGCTTATTCTTTTCTCACATTTTTACGATTCCACGAGACCAGCTGGGACATGCGCACTGAGAGTTCCTCTGCATGGTGGAGCTTGGGAAAAGTACTTGTGTGGGTAGAGGCTGGCAGCTGACCGAGCTGCCTTATCAGGAAACACCACTTTTGTCTGGAAGAACTCCAGGCAAAGAATGCATGCTCATCGGTCTCACCAATGAACAAAGCACGCCTGTCACGGTGAGGAAAACAACGGACAGCATTCGGCCAATGACAAAATTTGAAATTTCGAGTGAAAATTACAATTTGGGGAGACATGCATCCATGTCCATGAGCTTGACAAGTCCTATACTTTTCTAATAGACTCGACACTGAAATGAACAAATATGGGGGAGGCGTTCTTGGTATTTTATAACAAACATGTTAACATCCAGAAAACTCTGCTGAACTCATTGAACCAGCATTTTCCAAATGACCACCGTATGGTGTCCCACAGTCACGCCTGGCTGGAACATACACTCAAAGGGCCAGATAGGCTCATAGATCTTAACAGAACAGAGTATGGAAAGTCACTGACACAGTTCCAGATTCAACACTGAAACTAAGCTTTAAGAAACATCACTTGGGTCTTGGTTTGCTACCCAAAGAGAATACCCACAGTAGTCTGAAAAGGTCTTCAAAATGCTTCCTTTTTCAAATACATACCTGCACGAGGCTGGATCTCCCTCAAATACTTGAGATGAAACAATGTGTTTCTTTTGGTTCATTTAATGTATCAACTTCACTAGGCTACCAGATGCCCAGATATCTGGTCAAACGTATTTTTGAACATGTCTGGGTGTGTCTGGGAGGGTATGTCTAGATGAGCTTAATATCTGAATCTGAAGCCATAAATGAGAGAAACAGATTGCCCTCCCAGGCCAGGGTGGGCCTCATATAATCCGGTGAGGAACCGAGTAGAACAAAGGGCAGAGTAAGAAAGAATTCTCCCTGCATGACTATCTTTGACCTGGGACATAGGTGTTCTCCTGCTTCTGAACTTGGACTCGGACTGGAGCTAAGCACCAGGACTCCAGCTTGCCAAGTGCACATCTTGGGCCTTCGCAGTCTCCTTAACCATGTGAGCCGACTCCTTCTGAAAAATCCCATTGGTTCTGTTTCTCTGGAGAATCCTGCCCAATACAACGTTGGAACAGGTTGAATGCAGAAGCAGATAGGAGGTTCTAGCCTCTCTATTAAATCATGCATAACAGAAGCACAAAATATACACACATATATACACCCGAAAACATCACTCTTCTCCTATTACAGAATGAGAAGCAGAACAAAGTGATATCAAAGATTCCTTTCTGCCATGTAAAAAAAGAATTTACCAAAGCAATTAAAAAAAAATTGTGGGGCGCCTGGGTGGCTCAGTTAGTTAAGCAACTGCCTTTGGCTCAGGTCATGATCCTGGAGTCCCAGGATTGAGTCCCGCATCCGGCTCCTGCTCGGCAAGGAGTCTGCTCTCTCTGACCTTCCCCCTTCTCGTGCTCTCTCTCTTTCTCTCTCTCTCTCTCTCTCAAATAAATAAATAAAATCTAAAAATAAAATAAAATTAATAAGATAAAATAAAATAAATTACATATCCATAAATAAAATATTGGGTAGCTATTGAAACACTATGATTTCTAAAAATCTAACGTGACAACACTTACAATAGGCAAGACGAAGAGATGTTAAGTTACATAAATTAAAAACTACTCTGTAAAAACAGACACGACTAATGGGCTTATCCACACGTGAGTACTCTGGGAAGGACGGAGGTGTCACCCCAACTCAGGTAAGCAAAAACAGACCTTCCAATACATCTCCCTGGAAAAACTAGCTAACTCATGAAAAATAACATAAATAGTGCAAATTCCAGATGAATCAACCATGAAACTGGATCAGAACCGGAAAACCAGAAGGAATATTAGAATAAAATATGCAGAACATCCTTATGGCCACAGAGAAGGGAAAGTGACTTAAATAAGAATCAAACACAGAGATTAAATGAAGTAATGGGTAGGTTTGAACAAGGCGCGCCTTAAAACTTCCCCGAGATAAACACTCCACAGACAAAATCAGACAAGCAACTGCCTGGAAGGTTTGCCATGCAGAAGGTCTAATATGGTAAGAAATTCATATGCCCGTGGGTCAAAGTCCATCAAAGGTTGGCAAATGTTCTGCCTGATGTCACGGATAAAATGATTAATATTTATAAGATAATGAATTCTTTGAATTCAAGAAGAAAAGATAATAAATAACCTAATTTTTACAAAATATTCGTGGGCGCCTGGGTGGCTCAGTTGGTTAAGCGTCTGCCTTCAGACCAGGTCATGATCCCAGGGTCCTGGGATCAAGTCCTGCATCAGGCTCCTTGCTTCGCAGGGAGCCTGCTTCTTCCTCTCCCTCCCCCACTCCCCCACCTGTGCTCCCTCTTTTGCTGTGTCTCTGTCAAACAAATAAATAAAATATTTTAATAAATAAAATAAAATGAACACCACAGACACCACAGTGTCCGTTTAGAGGCTCAACCTCAAGTCATAACCAGGTGAATGAAAAATACAATCAAGGGAGATACCACTTTTTTGTGAGTCCATCGACTTGCAAAAAGGGAAAGCCATCAAGCAACAAGAGAGAGCGAGTGGAGCTCAAGGCCACGGGGTGCGGGTGGGACCCCGTTCCCGCTCCACACTCGGCAGAGCCCTACGTCTGAGAGGGCCCGGGGTCCGCGGTGCGTGTGCTTCTCATAGGTCTTCCAGGCCTCGATGACACACACGTCCGGTCTGCCGGAGCGCTGTCTCCACCACCACACGCCAGCTCCCGTGTCACACAGGGGTTTCCAAAGCCCGGCGGAAGAATCCTGGCTCCCGCCGCACCAGCCACGGTCCAGAGCATCTGGCTCTAAAGCACCAGACATTTTTCTATGTTGTCTTGGAACTGCTATTCTTCCAAATGTCCGCAGGAGCTTCGGGAATCCAGGCCACCGTCTTTCAGGCCTGTGGGAAGCTTTTATACAACAGTCCGCACATATTTACCGAGAGAGAGATGAGCCCTTGCTTCCCGGCTTCTTGCCCATCTACACTCAAGTTCACCAGCTTCTCTGGGTTCCCAGTAACCGGCTACACAGACAGGAGGGGACCAGAGGCCCCAGCACAGGGCAGCCTGCCCTAACAGTCGCTGCTCAGCCATGCTGCTCTCTCGGTTGACTTGTTGGTCCTAACTGCCACCGTGTCCTAAGGCTGAAACATAGCGTCTGGCACAAAACAAGCACCTACCACATGTACCTCCCGATCTGCCATCTACCCAAGTCTTCATCAATAATCACTTAGTGTGCTGTGGACCATGATGGCCTCACAGACAGGACTCCCCCCTCAGACTATGAGCCCCTCCCAGAGAGGATGTCCTCTTCAGACCGTGACAGACCCCTCACAGATGGGTCTCCTTCCTCAGACTACGAGTGCCTCCTCACTGACAGGACTCCTCCCTCAGACTCTTAGAGTCTCCTCACAGACAGCACTCCCCCTTCGGACCATGAGCGCCTCATAGACAGGATGCCGCCCTCAGACTATGAGTGCCTCCTCACAGAGATGATGCCCCCTCAGACTGTGAGAGCCTCCTCACAGACAGGTCTTCCCCCTCAGACTGTGAGAGCCTCCTCACAGACAGGACTCCTCCCTCAGACCATGTGCCCCTCACAGATGGAACCCCTCCCCACTCGGACTGTGAGTTCCTCACACACGGGGCACAGCTTTCTCATCCTCTCATTTTAGGAAGTGCTTAACACACACTTTGTTTACTGAAGGGGAAAAGTCATCACCAAATCTTCCTCACAAAACTCCCTCATTCTACTTTCCTCTGGCCTCTTTATTGCTCCTTTTCTCAACCTTCACCTCCTCAGGCTCCTCCCTAGAGGGTCCCTCAATGCAGCATTCCTCCATTCTCTGCCACTTTTCCATTCCAGTCTGTTCTGTCCTATGCCACAATGAGATCCAAGCAAACCCTCTGCAACGGGATCACTTCTGCTTGGTCTGACCCCGCACCCTCCCAGACCATATCCCTCTGGGGGCCAAAATCTCCCTGAACTCACATCTCTCAACACCCACTCAGTACCAGAACACCGAGATAACCTGCACCACGGCCTCCTGCTGCCTCACCTCAAGTATGACCAGGTTGGGTTCATAAAAGCATCATCAGTGACAACTTGAAAGCATCATTATTTCAAACCACCCAAGGGAACCTAGTGGAGCAGTGAGAACAGGTTACCACAGAGCCCAACCTGGTGGCAAGGACACAGAGCTGGGGTGGCATCAGCAGGGTTCTAGGCAGCATGAGGTGAGCCACAAGCAGACACTTAACCACATCACCACCCTCACTGCCATCTTGGTCTTTCCCTGTAAGGTTCCAGAATCAGGGATAAGAAAGCCTCTATGCCAAGCATCCCGGCTTCGTAAAAATGAAGATTTTTTCTCCTAATCTTGCTACATATGAAATATGAGGTAAATCAGGAGGTTAAATATGAAAATAAGGGATTTGAAGGTCAAGAATGAGCCAGAAAAGGAACAGCAAAAATAGGAGCATGAGTCACAGAACACACCCCCACCTTTCTCTACCATCACCAGCACCACCAGCAGCACCATCATCATATCACTGTCAACACCACCACCACCAGCATTATCACCAACACTAGCATCACGGTCACCACCGTCATCACCAACATCACCACCAGCAGCAGCAGCAGCATCTTCTTCCTCCTCACCGTCATCATCACTGCCATCTTCATCATCACCACCACCATCACCATGGTCATCAATATCACCATCACCACCACCACCACCATCACGATCATCGTTACAATCACCATCACCACCAATGTCATCACAATGTCACCATCATCATCACTGTCACCATCATCACAGTCATCACCATCAACACCACCATCATCATCTTCATCACCACCATCACCACCACCATCACCATCATCATCACCGTCATCATCACAACTATCACCACCACCATCATCATCATCATCACCATCACCATCATCACTATCACCACCATCACCACCATCATCACCATCATCACCATCATCATCATTACCATCATCACCATCACCACCATCACCACCATCATCACCATCATCACCATCATCATCATCACCATCATCACCACCATCATCACCATCACCATCATCACCATCATCATCATCATCATCATCACCATCATCACCACCATCATCACCACCATCATCATCATCACCATCACCATCACCATCATCACCATCATCACCATCATCACCAACGTCATCATCACCATCATCACCACCATCATCACCATCATCATCACCACCATCACCATCATCACCATCATCACCAACATCATCATCACCATCATCACCAACATCACCACCATCATCTCTAAGACTACTGGACACTTTCATGATCCAGTCAATGCCCTGTGTGTTCCACATGTACTTAATCTGTTATTCACAGTAATCTAAAGGAAAATTCAAGCACAGAGAAACAGAATGGGAACCCCAGCTGCCCGGCTCCACCATCCTCACTCAGCTCCAGCACACCTACTGCTTCTCCGGAAATGAACCAAAGAAAAGGCCCCTCCACCACAACCTCACAGAGCCGGCGTGCCTGACCGCTTAGACGACGTATGTCGGGGTATGCCTCATTGTCTCCAGGCAGCACGTACATGGGCTCAACACACAGCCGCATGTGACGTATATAAATCACAGGAGACAAAACTACTCATGGTGTCTTTGCACGGTCTCTACAGTTTACTAACAAAAGGAACAGACTACAGAAATAAACTACGTTTCATCAGGAGCAGGGAAAAGAACCAAGGAAGGGCTACGGTATCCTCTGAGCAGCCAGTCACCCACGGTGATCTTGCCGGGCCCCGTCTACACCCGCAGTGACCCTGCCAGGCTCCAAACTCCAGCTTGGAGCAGCGTGCCCAAAACCTGCCCCCACATGCCCACACTGTGGGGCAGGGGAGATACCTCAAGTCTCCTGTTTTGATCCCAGTGAGACTGTTCCTTCCACAGGCCTTCTTCTCCTGACAGTGTCACGGGGATGCCCACCATACAGTCGCGTCTGGAGCCATCACACTGATCCCTTAAGACAAGAGCACTAGATCCCGCCATACAAGACCTCTCCAGCCTGCACTACGACTCACAGGGGCCAGGTGACGGGGAGCACCCCAGGCCCCATCACACAGGCTGCCCCCAGGGAGAAGGGAGAGGGGCCCATGGACAGAAAAGGGGGTCACGTGGGGAGGGCATCCCCAGCAGCATCCCTACCCCCGGAGGCTGTGGTAGGAAGGACTGACAGAGGTGGTGACGTGCTCATGGCTCTGGAAGCACCATCAGCAAGAATGACACGGGGCCCTTCCGAGAAGCAAACACACCAGCCCTCCCACACTCAGGCCCTTTCCCTTCAAGAGAGACCCTGAGTGGCCCAGGTCTCCCCCTCCCCACATGGAAGTCTGACCCTCCGCCCCCGCGGCCCCTCCCCAAAGCAACCCACAGGGACTGAGGACCAGGGTCCCTCAGGGAGAAAGGGGAGCCGAGAGGCAGTCGCAACACCACAGAAGCCTGCTGGGGACACCCCACCAAAGAGAGGACACCACAGGGCGGGCCCCACACCTCCTCCAGGCCCCAGTCCCCAACCTGCCTGTGCTCTGCAACATGGACCCACGGCCCCCAGCCGGGATTCTAGGGCTCCAGGGATACAAGCAACGTTGTTCTCACCGGCCCACTACCCAGATTCATCACTGCACAAGCACGACCGACCTGGGGCTTGAGCATCGGAGACCTGACGCCAGGCTGGAGGGTCTGCCCTGCCCCCAAGCTGCAGAGCTCTCGGTTCTAAACTCACTGAGAGGTCAGAGCACAAGACCCAACAACCTGAGTCAGGGCCCCCATCGTGGAGGGAGGGCACGTCACAGCTGCCCACTGCAGCCCCTCACCCGCACCAGCAGCTTTGCTCCCTCCCCAGCGAATCTGGGTAAATACAGAGGGTCCCCGACCCAGTAGGGTGGGGGGTAGACACCGGCTCCAAAGGGGAATTCCATGATTTAACTTTTGGAAACTCCCGAAAGCAGCTTTTCATTTTGGTTTTTGTTTGTGCGTCTGCTGCATTTTGGTTTCATTAGCAAGGAAACGAGAAACGGGTGCTCACCTCGGCATGCGATCCCTTGGCTGTCAATAATCTGCTTGCAAACCCCGCAGACCTGGGGTTTCTTAAAGGCTTTGTTCTTAAAACTGTGCAGACTCGTTAACTCTTCTGGCTGGAAAAGCAAAGGGAGAAACTGTCAGCCCCACGATTCACTGTTTGTTTGCTTTTTCTCTTCTCTTTCAGGAAATTCAGAGTCTAGCGGAGTTTGGTAAGAGCTAAAACAGGAACTTCACCCATTCGACAGAGAAGAACAAGAAGCCATCCAGCCAGAGCTGGGATTCCCCAGGGGAGCTCAGATGCCCCTTCAGCATTCTCAGTGCCCTTGCCCCCCCCCACCCCCCTGGTTTGCAAATCCCCCTTTAAATGGGTGAAGAGGGCTGGGAACGCTGCACTGATCGATGCTGATAATGTGATCACATATTATCTTCCACCGACTTCCATGACACAGTAATCCACAGGCATTCCCCGAACCTTAATGCTTCCTCTGGAAGCAACGCTCAGCAAACAGCACAACTGTGTTCAGAGGAAGCCATGTTCGGAGGAAGCTGCTGACGGATCCTCCCGGCCCCTGGGCCTCTCCAAGTGCACTTCTGCAGACCAGCACGTTAAGATACATGGTTCCTCCCTAAACCCGGCATAGCACAGAGTTCACAACACGCACGGGTACTGGGGATACCTGAGCCCCTCATCTACCAAACCCCGGTCTGCAGCGTCAAGACTCACGGCTGTATCTGATCATCTCACAAAAGTTCAATTTCCCTTAGAAACCAAACCCCCGTCATTCTCCCCAACTGGTGACATACGGCGGCATATTCTCCCAGCGCGTCGATCCACTGAGGCCCGTACTGACCACCCAAAGCAACCACAGCCCCCTGGAAGACTAACGTTGGCCAGAAAGGGAAACTAACGATACCACTCTGGCTTCTTACAGATGTTCTTAGAGCCGTGCCAACACTGTGTGTGTTCCACCCCGAGAGACACTCCACAGAAGCAAACATATATGCCCACAAATTCTTGTGCAAGAATGGGCAGAGCTGCCTTATTTAAAAGTGCCCCAAACAGAAATAACCCAAATGTCCATCAAGAGGAGACAGGATAAACAAACTGTGATATATTCCTACACCGGACCACTTTTCAGGGACACACGAGAGCTTGCTACCATTACATGCTACTCATCGCGGGTGAGCATCAAGTGTTACCGCGCTGAGCAAAAGAGCTCCGACACAGAGGCACACAGTGATGACTATTTATAGGACGTTCACGAACAGGCAAACCACTCTATCTAGTTCCTCAGAGACTGGAAAACAGGGAGGTGAGCTCCGTGACTGCCCCAGATTCCTGCATCTCAGAAGGTCCCTGAATGCACAGAAGGAAGGGGACCAGTGTACTACCTGGAATAGAGGAGACAGTGCTAAGCGTCCAGGCAGGAGGGCAGCAAGAGTTCACTCACCAGAGCACCACGAAACAGGGCTGCTTGGAACCCCTAAGAGGAGCACAAGGGCCCTCCAAAATGTTCAGCCAAGCACTATGAGCACGTGTGTGGTGTACGTGCACGTTGCAGTACAAACTGCCCAAAATAAGGCACAGAAAGAGGGACCACCTAAGTAAACACATTTATCAACAGACAGAGCATCAGTGAGCTGTGGAAAAGTCAAGCGGCCCAACACATGTGTAATTGAGGTCTCTGTGAAGAGGGATGGGAGGATCGCTGAAAATATAATGCTTAAAAGTTTTCCAAAATCACAGCGAAACTATTAACCCAGAGAGTGAAGAAACTCCACAAATCCCAAGTACAAGAAATGTGGCAGAAACGACACCAATGCACATGGTAATCACACTGTCCAAACCCAGTGATACACAGAAAATCGTAAATGCACCAGACGGGAGGAAGAGCCACATTACGAAGAAGACCAACCATTAGCACAATCGCAGATTTCTCATGGAAAGTAGAGGCAGGGAGCAAACCATAGAGAGATACAGAGTGTGAAGAGAAATTCTGCCAAGCTAAAATTCTGGACCCAGCAAACACAGCATTCAAAAATTAAAGTGAATTTTAAAATTCTTACAATATGCAAAAGCCAAAATACTTTATCACCAGCTGACATACACTACAAGATGGGTTAAACATAGTCTGAGCACAAAGGAAATGATCACAACTGGAAAGACGGCTTTACACAGAAGGAATGGTGCCAGAAATGGCAAGTATGTAGATAAATACATGAGATTTTCTTTTAAGATTAAAAACTCATTACAAAATAATTAACTTTTGAAGCAAAAACTACTAACGATGTAACATGAGGTTCAACAGACATAAAATTAAAATTTGTGATAAAACAGCACAGGCCCAGGAAAAGAGAAATGTAAGCATTCTACTGCCAGGCTCTTATACTATTCATGAAATTATACACTATCCTGTGAAGCAAGCTATGATCAACGAGAGAGATGCATTATGAACCCCAAGGCAACTACAAAAATAATGAGTGATAGGTTATAATCCGACAAAACAGATAAAATGAAATTGCTTCTTAAAAGTTCAACTAATCTAGGGGTACCTGCCTGGCTCAGTCAGTAGAGCACAGGACTCTTGATCTCGGGGTCATGAGTTCAAGCTCCATGTTGGGTATAGAGATTACTTAAAAATAAAATCTTTAAAACATTAAAAATAAAAGTAAAATAAAACTTCAATTAATCTAAACATGGCAAAAAAGAGAAAGTAGAGCAAAGACTAGGTGAGAGAAACAAAACAAATAGCAAGATGATAGATTTAAACCTCACCATATTAATGATCACATTATGTAGTTTAAATGCCCCAATTAAAAGGCAACGATTGCCAGGTTATATTCCTTTAGAAACAAAAAAGACAGGAAAAATACCCAAGGATAATGTTAAAGGAAAGCTGGAGTGGCTGTATTAATATCAGACAAAGTTGACTCCAGATTAAAGAATGCTACCAATGATATGGAAAGGGATTTCATAATGATAAGAGGGTAAATGCATCAAGAGAACATATAATCCTCGGGACACCTGGGTGGCTCAGTGCTGCCTTCGGCTCAGGTCATGATCCCGGGGTCCTGGGATCGACCCCACATCAGGCTCTCTGGGGAGCCTGCTTTCCTCTCTCTCTCTGTCTGCTTCTCTGCCTACTTGTGATCTCTGTCTGTCAAATGAATAAATAAAATCTTTTAAAAAAAAAAAAAAGAGAACATACAATCCTAAAACTGTATGCACCTACTAACAATACCCTCAAAATACATAAAGCAAGAAATGAAAGAATGGCAAAAACATAAATAGGCAAATGTGTAAATACAGTCAGAAACTTATTTATCCCTCTTTTAGGTTGAACCATGTCCCCATGAAATTCATATGTTGATGTTCTAACTCCCAATATGACTGTATGTAGATATGGGGCCTTTTAAAGAGGTAATTAAGGTCAAATAAGGTCATAAGGGTGGGATCCTAATCCAGTAGGACTGGTGCCCTTATGAGAAGAAGAGGAGACACCTGGGGGGTGGAAAGCTGGCACACCAAGGAAAGCCCATTTGAGGAGGACTCACTGAGAAGGTGGCCATCTACAAATCAAGGAAAAGTCCTCAGGGAAAATAAAGCCTGTCAACACCTTCATCTTGGACTTCTAGCCTCCAGAACTGCAAGAAAATAAATTTCTGTTGTCTAAGTCCCCTGTCTGGCATTTTGTTATGGCAGCCCCAGCAAGCTAATATACCCCTTCCCAATCACTAATGCTTATTTTTATCAATAATAACAATTGATAATTATCGCAGAAAATAACCAAAGATAGGTAAGATTTGAACAACATTCTCAAAAGACTTGAACTAACCGACACTGACAGAACATCGGACCTACAGCAACAGAATACACTTCCTTTTCAAGTGCATATGTAATGGCCACACTGAGGCAGACCACAGCCTGGGACATAAAACAAGTCCACACAAATTTAAAAGTATTCAAACCATACTAAATATGTTCTCTGACCACAGTGGGATTATATTAGAAACCATAAAAAAAAAAATCCTTGTAAAATCCCCCAAGTATTTAGAAATTAAACACACTTTTAAATAATACATTGTAGCAAACAGGATTTATCCCAGGGAGGCAAAGCTGGTTTAACATTCAAATAACAAGCAATAAAATAAAAGAGAAACCTACACAATTTTTCAATTAATCAGGGGGGAAAAAACTCTAACAAAATCCAACATCCATTTCCTGATAAACACTCTCAAATCAAAATAGAGAGAGACTTCCTCAACTTGGTAAAAATCTACCACAAACCCCAATTTAAGGCCAACATACTGAATGCTTTCCCTTTAAGCTCCAGAACAAGGCAAGGATGTCTGCAGTCAACATTTCTATTTAACACTGTCTTAGAGGTTCTCGTCAATGCAATTAGGCAAGAAAATAAATAATAGGTATCCAGTTTGAAAAGAAAGAAGTAAAACTGTCTTTAGTCACTGATGACACCACTGTCTTTAAAAACAAACAAAAAAATTCATGAAATGTAGAAAAAAGCTCTAGAACTAACAAATGAGTTCAGCAAAGCTGAAAGATGGGAGCTCACTGACTGTACAAAATGTAATTCTACATCTTAGCAATGAACATTCAGAAACTGAAATTCAAAGGACATCACCATTTATAGGATCATCAAAAATACTAAATCTAGGGCGCCTGGGTGGCTCAGTCATTAAGCGTCTGCCTTCGGCTCAGGTCATGATCCCCGGTCCTGGGATCGAGCCCCACATCCGGCTTCCTGCTCCGAGGGAAACCTGCTTCTCCCTCTCCCACTCTCCCTGCTTGTGCTCCCTTTCCCGCTGTGCCTCTCTCTGTCAAATAAATAAATAACATCTTTTAAAAAAAATATTAAGTCCTTAGGAATCAATCTAACAAAAAATGTGAAAGGCCTATAAAGTAAGAAGATACAAACCATTTCAGAAAAAAAGTGACCAAGACCTACAGAGGCGGAGGAATATACCATGTTCACGGATGATAAGACTCCACTATAGCCAAGATGCAGTTTCTTCCATAAAATGGACAGATTCCACACCATCTGAATGGAAATCACAGCAGGCTTTCTTTTTTTCAATCAGCAAATAGGTTCTAAAATTCAGGTTTACATTCAAAGCACTCAGAACTGCCAAAACCACTTTGAAGTTTGCACATATTTAAGTGCACAATTTGCTAAGTATCCAGGCCCCAAGTCCTCACTCCCTGACCTACAGCAGACATAACTGCTCACTCACAGCTACCGTCCCCAGCTGGCCTTACTAGGGACTGGAACTGGCAGAGGGGGGATCCCGATGTCAACAGCTATTCCGGCTGTTCCCATCTTCCCCGCTATTTGAGCTTCCTGGAGCGCAGGCAGCTTAATGGCTTCCCACCTGACCAGCTCTAGTCCTACTCTCCCCCACGTCCCATCTGACCATTTCTAGTTCCTCCAAAGTCTCATCACATCATCAGGCATCTCGTGGTGTTTCTCTTGATCTTGTCAAGCCCATCTAAGGAGGCAAAGCGTCATGCACCAAGCAGGACACAGGTTCTGCTACCTGCGGTACAAGCTCTGGGACCCTGTGCAAGTTACTAGGGACTTGGGGACACAGAGCATACCTTCCCCTCCTGCCTATGAACAGAACTACCATAGAGGACCAAACGCTATATACACCAGGTGTACAAACGAGCAGCCCACGGGCATCTCTTGGTCAACTTCTGAAACCACACTCTCAAACCACGCTCTCAAACCCCCGTCCAGACCAGTTAAAACAGCTCATCTGGAGGTGAGGCTAGAATACAGTTTTTTCCCCAAAACTCACCCTGTGATCCCAATCTGCAGCCAGGACTGGGAGCAACCACGACACAAGGGACTAGACTGCAAGGATCCTCCATAAACGCAAGGCGCTGTGAGCACATCCCCATACATCCGTTCGCCGCAGGTCTTTGCAAGAGACTAAACTTCTGAAGTACGGCTCCTGCACGTGGTGCCTGCGAGGGAGGGGCGGCAATGCTCCTCTCGAGAAGCTCAGGACCTTGGCAGAGCCCTCCTGTCCCATAACCATGACAACCGTGGACCCACAAACACGGATGGGAGGATGCGAAACAGAAACCACAGAGCCAAAGTTAGAGGCTATGGGCTCAGACCCTGTCTCCGCCCGGCTCGTGCTCAGACAGGAGCAGCCATTCAAACAGCTGAAAATGCAGTCCTCACGGCAATGCCCCAGTTGACGCATACGTCCACCTCGTGTGTGAGTTACTTGTTTATGCGCCTTCTGTCCACTGCTGCACTGCAAGGGCCTGGAGGCAGGACACAGGGCTCTCATGCATGTGTCTGTGAGCTCCTCTGCACAGCGCCTGGCAGGCAGAGAACCTCGGGCCCTCAATTAACATTTGTTAACGGAATGAATTGGCCCTAGTCTGCGGGCCAACCGGGGACAGTGTGACCTTTTATTCCTCCCAAATACCTTTCTTCCAACCAGGGAGAAAGAGGCACTGTGTTCCTGCGGTTTTCTTCCCCGCTGGTGCCCACTGGGCCGCAGCTTGAAGGCTGGAGGGTAAACAGAAGAGGTGCTGTGGTTGGGGAGGGGGCGGGGTGCGCTGAAGCCCCTCCCATCCCTGTGCCAGGCACATCCCCAAGGTTCCTCGCCCCAGATAGTGTAATAACAGCTGCTACGCTTCATCTGTACAGAGCATCTCCATTGTGAAATGAGCCAGCGGGATTAGGCGGCCTTTGTTCTCACCTGATCCTGTGCACTTTGGTTTTGCTCGTTTTGCCCCAGAGGTGGGGCCCCAGAGCGATTGGGGGGGGGGTGTTCCACGCTGCGGCATTCAGCAGGCTCCGTTCAGGAATCTAAATTGCATTTAATTGTTAGGAGGAGACAGTTGGAAGGGCAGCGGGCAGGGCTGCCTGTTTCACAAGGACTCCCGGAGGGGTACCCGGTAATTAGTGCTGGTCTTGATGGGAAGGTCTCTTTTTAGAACGAAAAATCTGGGCAAAATTGAGCACGGAAAAGCTCCACGTGAGCGTGGGAGGGAGCAGCTCTGCTCCGCTCTCCGGATGCAAAACTGCACACAGCTCTCTGGGGGTTCTCTGGGCTAATGCTACAGTAGCAACATGCTGACCCACACAAAGGCTAAATCAGCAGCAACCAGGCTGTTTTCCTCCCAGGGAAAGAGGATTCAGGTGTGAGTTCTGGTACCTGGGAAACCAGCAGGCGGCATTCCAGGGAGCAGACCCTGGGCAAGAACACAAATCAACTTGACCCTGAAGTTAAAGGGCCACCAAACCTTCCTGCATGGCCAGAGTAGACCCTAAACTTCTGGGATGACGCCCACAGAGGTCTCCATCCTTTGGCAGCCAGAGGACACAGGCGTCCGGTCACCATCCCCACATCACACACTGTCCCCAAGCTCCACAGCCATAGCATCTGGCCATTAAACTAGTTATCAAGAATGCGGGGCGACAGAAGTGGTGTGACACTTTGATTTCTCATTTCCCAGAACCTTAGAAAAGTTTCTGAGGGAAAAGAATGTAATAAATGCCTAATTATTAGGCTCAGAGGAAAGGCTGCAAGAGCCAGGCGGGGAATCTGCTCGGTTTAATTCAAACGCGGTGGAGGATGGTTCCGTGGACCACCGACTGCAACGTGGCCCTGGTGAACTTGTACCACCGCAACATGGCAGGGCATCCTGACATCACAAAGCTAGGGGCCCTTTCCGTTTGAAAGAAATTTGGGCTGCGCCCCCAGTGCATCAAGGACCAGTGTCCTACTTCCATTCCAGAAAAGGAGTCCAATGAAGCCCTTTCGAAAAGCAGTTGGATTAGAAAGTTAACCCTGAACTGTCTCCCACACGTGCGTGCGCTCACCAGGGCCCAACTCCCACCAGGCAAAGGCCCGCTTCCCTGCTTCCTCTCTCTCCCTCTCGGCCTCCCCCGCACGCGCACAAACAAAGTACTCACGCGCGTGCACAGAAACACGCGCGAATGTGCACAGACAAGGGCTCACGAGCACGCGCAGACAAGGGTTCGCGGACACACGTGGGCACAAGGACGCGCGCCCGCGTACTGACCCAAAAGCACTCCTTTTGGAGAACCCCCGCGCCCCGCTCCCGCTCCCCAACTCCGAGCCGTCCAGTCCCCTCTTTTGAGCCCCGCGCCCCAGCGCCAAGCTCGAGAGGCCCGCGCCCCCGCGCGCCCGCACCCACTCACCTGGCGCTGGTGCCGGCGCGCCCGGGCCCCGCGCGCGCACCCTCCCGGCGGCCCTGAGGTCAAGGCGCGCAGCCGCATGGCCGCTCGGACACCGGCGGAGAACCCCGCCTGGCCAAGTGAGGATGGTCACAGCGGACGTCGGCCCCTCTCCCGGGGCCCCGGCTGGGATGCCTCCTGGGCCCCGGCGCCTGGAAGTCCAGGGCAAAGTTCGACCCCAGAGACCAGAAAGGACGCAGCCGGCACCTCCAAGTCCACTCTACCGTCAGAAGTCAGATGCCAGGAACAAAAGCCAGGCGAGCGAGCGCACGGTCCCCCGGCGCCCCTCCATCTGACACGAATTAGCCCTTCCTCCCCCGCCCCAGACCGCAGCTCCACGGAGGAGGCAAAAGGCTTCTCAGCCAAACAGGCAAAGCAGAGAAGAAAGGCCTCCCAGGGCAGGGCTGGGGGGCAAACCTTCCGCCGCCGCCCGACTTAATTACGCACGCCGTTGGAGGGGGTCAGCTTGACTAGGATTTCAGACCTCTCCAAGAATGCCAACCTAGGGGCTTAAAGTCAAACCTGCGGGCTCAGGCTTTCAGGATGTTAAAATCTTGACTGTGGTCCAGTAAACCTGCCTCTGTTATGTTCAGTATGGCTGGTAATCTACCCGGCCCGGAGTGCAAAGAAGGTAAACCCCAACTCAGAAGGGCTCTCTTTCCAGTGTGCCTCCCGCAACCAAGGAAAGCCGGGAGCCCTCCCTCCTAGAGGGAGGAGGACCGGCTATGGGTTACAGCAGGCTCAAAGCTCAGGATTAGGGTCCTTCCACAGCTGGGGCGTTGAGGTCCCTACTCTCTTCTCCTCCTCACCATCCTCAGGGCCATCCAGCTGCTGGAAGATCGTGTCCCGTTTTCCTCTCTGGCTCTGTGATCTCGGAAGGAAATTTAAAACCGGGAGCATGGGAGCTGAAGGTGACCAGGAGGATGGGGGCGGAGGGTCACAAGAAGGGGAAGCCAGACACCTGGAAAGTGGAAGGGTCACTTAGCCTGAAGGACAGCCCAGAGCGGGGAAGGACACAATCCTCGGACAGAATAGCTCTTTTCTTAAGCGTGTCGGCCCCCCGCTGAACAGAGGGGACACGGCTGCCATTGTAGGGCAGTGATCTCAGCTCTGGCAGCTCCTGGGAGAAGGAAAGGCTGCCTTGATCATGTCT
Source organism: Eira barbara (assembly GCA_020311275.1). Lineage (NCBI taxonomy): Eukaryota > Metazoa > Chordata > Mammalia > Carnivora > Mustelidae > Eira > Eira barbara. Next base: position 11,929,916 of record JAHRIG010000463.1, on the reverse strand, counting down.
GGCCAGAGGAGGAGGGAGCAGAAGGGCTAGGGAGCCTTCTGGCCTCAGGCTGCTGGCCTATAACCCCAGCCGTGGGCCCCCACTGACCTGGCCTGCTGGGTGCCCAGCCCGAAAGGGCCGCGCGCAGACCTGGGTCAGGCCAACACTCTGACTTCCCATCTTTGATTCCGTGAGCAACTCCAATGTCTTAGCTGTGGAGGCAGCCAGGGTGGGCTAGAGCGCGGTCTTTATGGCTAACACATGTGCGAATTCCAGTGGTGGATTCAAGGCCAGAATTAACCTCTCGGGTTCTGGCATGGAACATCCATCTTCCTGATTCTACAGTAAAACAGCAAGCCTCCCTGCTTTCAGCCACAAACAAACACCCAGCAGCCCGGTGTCCCACTATTCGGGTGCAGACACCCAGCTATTGTCATGGCTCCCGCCCACAACTGAGATCACTAATCATCCTCTCTTCATTCACTTGCTTTCAAGATTCATTCATCGGGGCTCCTGGGGGGCTCAGGGAGTTAAGCCTCTGCCTTCCGCTCAGGTCGTGATCCCAGGGTCCTGGGATCGAGCTTCACATCGGGCTCTCTGCTCAGCGGGGAGCCTGCTTCCCCCTCTCTCTGCCTGCTGCTCTGCCTACTTGTGATCTCTCTGTCAAATGAATAAATAAAATCGTAAAAAAAAAAAAAAAGATTCATTCATCGCTACTCATTTTTCCAGGGCGGATTCACACTTTAGTTTTGCAAACATTTCTCAGTACTATTTCCACTACACATCCGTCTCCCCCCATGGAGCGACACAAGACCCGAGATGCCATCTGCGTCGAACTTGTTTGAGTCCCCGACATCAAACACAAGACGGGCACAGAACCGTGTCTACAAGCTGAGCTCAAAGCCAGTCATCCGGCTGTCGGGGCCCACAGTGCAAACATGTTTTCCAGCAATCAGCTGGATCTACCATCAGCCTTACCCACAGAACCAGCAGAAGGGATGGGAATCCCAGCAAACAGGAGGACCCCCCCCAATGTGATAAAGGTCCCTGACATCGAGGCCGGGCTCCACACTCTGTGGGGGCCCCTGGAAAGAACTGTTGAGTGCGAAAGCTCCCCAGGCCTGCAGATCACAAGGCAGACGCTTGTTTTCATAGGGACAGCCCAAACTTCCTCTTATTTAAAAGGCACATTGTTCGAGTGCTTGGGTGGCTTAGTTGCTAAAGCATCTGTCTTTGACTCAGGAGATGATCTGAGGGTCCTGGGTTCAAGTCCTGTGTCAGGCTCCTTACTCAGCAGGGAGTCTGCTTTTTCCTCTTGCTCTCCCTCTCTCTCTCAAATAAGTATATAAAATCGTTTTTTAAATACACGAAAAGAACATGGTTCAGAAAATTCTGCGCTTTCTTACTCCTCATGGATCAGACACAGGTGGTCCACGTCACAGGTGACCACCAACAGAGCTGCCTCCACGCCAGGTGAGACCCAGCAACGCGGATGGGGTCTTCGGGTGGAAGTCCAGAACATGACAGCCCGACTGAACCTCCCCAATTGCAAAACTGGGAGTCCTGCCAGGACGGCCCCTTTGCCGGCCACCCACTTCTCCCGCAGCCCCTCCCAAGCCTCCTGCAGCGCCCCCCGGCCCACATGCACCCAGGGCCTCCTGGGCTCTGCGCCCTGGCAAATGCTGGGGCTTGGCTCAGGCCCTCTCCAAGTTTCCCAGTTCTCCTTTGGGGCTGAAAAGTGCCGCCTTTCTGGGCTCAGCGCAGGACCCCTCTCCTGCCTGGCGTCCCCGACTTCTCACCAGCGCGCACCCAAGGCCACCTCCGTCTGTCCGCAAGATCTAACCTTTGTCTGGGGTTTTCCACACGCAGACGAGTGGGGCAATAAACGCCGCCGGAACGAGAGAAATCGGCTTTGCGGCATTTCCCTGACGTCCACGCCGGTGACTCGGTCCGTCTCAGCTCGGCCGCCGCCCCTCTGGGGAGCAGCCTGGAGCGGAGGGATCGCGGCAGCGTGGGCTCCCCGGGGAGGAGTGCAGGTGCCGTCCCCCGCGCCCCGCCCGCGCGGCCCGGGCTGCCCCTGCCGAGGCCACAGCCGCCCTCCTCGGGCTTCCGGCGGCGCGAGACCCCCGCAGAGAAGCGAGGCCTGTCCTGCGGGGGACGGACTCCAGGGGCTCCGGGGCCAACCGCCGAGCGCCAGCTCCAGCTCCGCGCCGCACGGCGCGTCGCCCTCCAGACTGGGGCCCGGAGCCGGGGCGGGCGCCGACCGGGGACACGGGCCGCAGGGCTCGCTGCGGGAGGGCCGCCAGCTCAGACCCGGGTCCCGCGTGGGGCCCGCACAGCTCCGCGCCCTCCGCACTCGGCTCGTCCCACTGACACGCGCGGGAAAGTCCGGGAAGGCCGCGCCGGGGCAGGGGCGGGGGCGGCCCGCGGGTCCCCCCGGACACGGACACGCGCAGGAATGAAAACGGAGGCACGTGCGCGCGCGCGCACACACACACGCACACACACACACACACACAGACACACGCACGCGCACACACGCACGTGCTCGCCCACGTCCGCCCACGTGCACCACCACGGGCCCCGCCCCCAGCCCCGCCCACCGCGAGGGCGGGCAGCCGCAGCCGGGTAGGGTAGTCGAGTGACCCGGCCCCAGATCCGAGGTCCCCCGGAGCGCCGCGGTATCGGCTCGCCGGGCACCCCACCGCCCCCAGCACACGCCCTGCTGTCCCAGGCCGGTCACCGCTCCGCGGCCGGTCCACACCGGTCCGGGGCTCCATGACCCTGAGTGCTGCCTGAGGGCACTGTTGAAAGCACGTGGCCTCTGATGACCGGAAAGACTCTGCAGACCCCGTGAGCTGCGGCAGCTCTCATCCGCAGAGACCTCCGTGCGCGCCTTCCCTGCTGGTCCGAGGCAGGGACGCAGGCCAAGCCGGGCATCGGACACCCGAGGTCCATCTCTGGGGACTGGCGTCACACCTGGGTCTTTCCTAAGCACAGACCTGGGGCAAATCCTGACTGTCTAACCTTCCTCCTCCTCCCTTCCCAGCTCACCCTGCTCTGTCCTGCCGCTGGAGGGGGACAGGACCCAAGGGGCCCTGCCGGGCACTGGCCACTTCAGTACTTCCTACCTCGGCAACACTGAGGAAACCCCGAATGCCCCTTGCACTGACAGTGACAGACCCTGTCCCCACTGGGCGTATCCCACCTGCTTCGACCCCCAACCGCCACAGGACGCAGCGGACCCCCACCCAAGCACGCAGGGTCTCCCCCTCCCCCGGCAGATGAATGGATAGGAACGGTAATTATCACACCAGAAAGCAGACACCCTTCCTCTGTACTGCGATGGTCCAGGGGAGGGGAGCTGTGGGCCCGGGGGCCCCTCAGGGAGCCTTTCTGTCCCTCACACCCAGAGCCCACCTGAGGCCACAGAGCCCAGCGGCTGGAGCCCAAGTACCCTGGCCTCTGGTCCATGATGGGGGTCTGCACGAACGAGCCAGCAGCTGCCCCATCCTGTCCCAGGGAAACTGGGAGTTGGCGCCTTTGCTGGGCCCGGGGAGATGAGGCTGAGGACCTGGGGGCGTTGCCTCCCAACCCCACCAGCCTCTCTGCATCATCACCTGACTTCAAGTACGAGGAACCCCCAGAATGAGCCACTTCCTGAACAAAGCCACCAGACACTCGAAGACAGGAGAAGACGGGATGCTCTCCGCTGGGAGCCCCCGGAGGCGAGGGAGGGACCTTCCCTTCCTTCCAGTCGCAGCAGGGCCAGGGGACTCACCCAGCCTTCCCGACGCTTGCCCAGTGACACCAAACCGATGGTCTTCAGAGGGAGATTCAGTTCACGCAGACAAAAATCCAGACCCTCGCCCCAGCCCGGTCACAGGCCTCAAAACACTGGCAGTGGGCTGGGCACTCTTCATCCCCCAGAAATGCCCATTCTGGGGGTTGCCGTCTCTGTTTCTTGGAGACAAGTGGAGGCTCTGGGAGGTTAGGACGGGGGACCCACGCCCAGCGGCCTTCTGCTAGAGCACGCCGACCAGCCACGCCGCTCTCCCCGGTTGACTGGGTCAGGGGTGGCTCTGGTGAGGATGACGATGCAGGCCAGGCGGACGGAGCACCCACTGGGCCACCGAGCCTCACCTCGAAAAGCCTCGAATTACCCTCCGTCCTCCCACACCCCTCACTTCTGCTCCAGTGTTCCCAGCATGGAGCGATCACGCTCACGACTGGGCCACATCTGGGCCTCTGACGGGGACTCTGCCCACAGCAACCTGTCTCCACCTGGAAACATACAGCCCTCAGCTCACCACCTCCGAGGGACCCCCAGATGCCAGGATTTCTTCCAAATCCTCCCCCACTCCAGGCCTCTGACCCGCAGTTGAGTTAGGAAACTCTGGACAATGAGATGGTGACAGGGCACATGCCCGCCCCACCCCTGGCCCCCCAGGGCCGGGAGCATCAACCCCCAGGAGGCTGGACAGGGACAGGTGGTACAGATGCAGAAGACACAGCGCCAAGCTGGGCCCCAGACCCGCTCCGCTCTTCGCCATGTTCATCAGTAACCACTCTGGGCCCGTTTGGTCATCTGCCAGTGGGGACAGCAAAGTCACTACCAACCTTGAAAAGTCCTGGGGAGGTTGACTATTTAAGTTGGGTGTGGAGTCCAATGTGGGGCTTGAACTCACGACCCTGAGATCAAAACCGGAGCTGAGCTCAGGAGTCAGACACTGAACTGGCTGAGCCACCCAGGCGCCCATACTCATTCCTAGGGTTTTTATAAAAAGCAAAAGTGGTTTGTGTTTATTATGGCCAGGGTGAGTCAGTATTTTTAGTCCTGGGCAGGTATTTGGGACAGGCGCCAAGCCGGGCAAGGGCTGGGTGCCCTCCCGCCCATCGCTCTGGGGAAACAGAGACTTTGGGGCAACTCCCCCGGTACGGGCTCACTCTCAAACTCAGTAAGGCCATTAGTCTTCCTGATCTCCCTCGCCGAGAAGCTGGAAATGCACCCAGCCCCATCGGAGTCTGCACGCAGAGGGAGCTGATAATTAACTCCTGTGGTTCGAATTTCCGCAGAAGGCAGCCGGTCCTTCCTAAAGACAGGGGCTGTGTTCCCAGGCTGCCTGTGACACTCTGCCTGCAAGCAATCCCCATGTCACCCACATCTGGCCCCGGGAAGTTCCCAGCAGGCGAAGCACACATTTCCAGAAAATACCCTTCATGGCTCTGTCTGCGCCCAGAGAGCAGGAATGGAGCATCCGCATGACCAGCAGACCAGCGCGGCCACACACCTGGCAGGACCGCATGCCTTGGGCTCTCCAGGATGTGAGGACCACCCACCTGGCCGCCTACTCGGGAGGGGTAAGGGAGACGAGAATGCAGAGCCCCTGGGCAGCCAGCATCAGAGTCCGGAGACCCTGAGCCATTCCGGAAGGGGAGTGCAGGCTGTGACCCCCAACCACCCCAGACTGCCCGGGCCGCTGGACACCTGGTAAGAGGCAGAGCCACAAGAGGGCAAAGTGGCTCGTGCCACTTTCTACCCCCTTGCCTATACAGCCTGAACACAGCCGAGCGCCCACGACGCCCCAGACAGGTGCACACACACAGCCACAAACCCTCAGGATAAACCAGGAAGCACGTGCTTGGGACTCAGTCTCAGGTCCATGAGCTAAGCCATGGTCCAGGGACATGGAGTCGCACAGCCTTGGGCACTCACGTGGGGACCCAGGCTTCACTGTTCTGGAGCTGGATTGAGCCTCCCCGGGGACAGCTCTCCAGCTCATCCCGTGGGCTCCTGGCCCGTGAGCACCAGCCACCACCCGCCAGCCTGCGGGGGCCAGGCAGGGCGTCTGCCGGGGGACTGCTGTCTCTGCCCCAGCTTCCAGAATGGCCAGTCATGTGGTGCTTTAATTTTAAAATCTTCATGTCTATTAATGTCTATTTTCTATTTTATCATCGCAAAAAGGCAAAAGTTCCTTGATTTTCAAATGAATATTTTGTATCAGATCCTAACACTCAAAAAAAATAAGTTCATTTGCATCCTGGGGTCATCAGATTTTAAAACCAACCAACATTTTTTCCTTTTTACAGCTACGATCTATAAAGAAATTCTGAGACTCCAAAATGTTGGTTCAAGTGCTCTCAACGTACACATCTAGAACGCGTGTAACCTACAAACCTAAGTAATCCCAGTTAGATGAATTTCAGGCTTGGTTCTCTAGCAGCAGCCATTTCTAAAAGTGCCACAAAGCATTTTAATGAGATCCTTTAATTTAATGCCATGAGCGTGAGCTCGTTATACCCTGGAAACACCAGTTAAGTGTCACGACTACATTCAGCAGATGAACTTGAAATGGTTGCAGCGAGAACGATGGATGGGTGTCAGATGGTGACTTCTGGGTCATGACATACATTAACAAAGACAAATTGTGGCGATTGTTTTGCAACATATACAAATAGCGAATTGTCAATTGTACCGCCCAATATGTCAATTGTACCTCAAAATTGAGAACGGCAAAAATAAAGGTCAGGAGAGTTTTTAACCAGTTCAGTTGGGGAGGACAGAAAATCTACAGGCAAAGGGACATGTAGAAGGAAGACCATGAATGGCTTTATTACCTCCCCACTGTGGTTATCTGAAAGATCCAGATGGAGGAAGGTTGAAGAAAAGCATTAAAAAGGAAAGAGACCCGGGTGCCTGGCTGGCGCCCGACTCCTGATTCCCGCTCAGGTCATGATCTCAGGGTCATGAAATCGCGTCCCATGTTGGGCTCCACAGTGAGCATGGAGTCTGCTTGAATTCTCTCTCTCTCTCTCTCTCTCCCCTCCCCCCCCCACCCAGAAAAAAAAATTTTAAATTAAAAAGGAGGGGCGCCTGGGTGATTCAGATGGTTAAGTGTCTGCCTTCAGCTTGGGTCATATTCTCTGGTCCTGGGATCGAGCTCCACATTGGGCTCCCAGCTCAGTGGAGAGCCTACTTCTCCCTCTCCCTCTGCCTCTCCTCCTGCTTGTGTTCTGTCTCTCTCTCTTTCTCAAATGAATAAATAAAATCTTCAAAAAAAAAAGTTAAGAAGAGGCCATATACATACTGGGCTTGAGCTTACAAAAGCACAAATTCAGAAGTTAGAGAGTATGTTGTCCTGCTAGATCCATCACGCTCTTCACCCTTCTTCAGGATGGGTTATTCCAAGTTATTCCAAGTTATTCCAAGTCAGCGATCTCCTGCGGCATCACTGTCTGTGCCTGTCGGACAGAAGCTATACTGCCTATAAGGCCCGTGGCTGGTGTCCCTGCGGCTGCTGTCCCCGCGTGTCCCCTTGTCCCACATGGGCTAGGACCGCGCACCTTCCCTCACCGTGCACACCTGGGGCACCCCGTGCTGAGCAAACATTACTGGCAGAACAGGGGGAGGGGAGGGTGAGTCAATACAGACAGACGCCAGGTTTGAAGGCGGCGGTCACCAGAGGCCACACCCTGCGGTCACACCCGGGCTGGGCCTTGGAGCCTGTGGCCTCTTATCTGTTGCCCTTTGATTTCTGATTAGCTGAGTGACACTGATTCAGGCCACCATCGTTCACATCCCAGTTTACCATGTGGGAGGAATGGAGGGAAGATAGCTCCCCAAGAGGAGGTGATCCTGGTGGCACCGGGTGCCGGGCCCAGGGTGAGACTCGACTGCACTGAAAACAGGGCGTGAGAGGCTTGCAGCAAAGAGTGGGGAGACAGGGACCGGCAGACCCCTGGGGAGACAGGCCAGCGGGGACCTGTGGGGATGGCAGTGGGAAGAAGGGAGGCCACCTCCGGGGCTGAGAAGGAGCCTCGCCGGGCGGGGATTTGGAGCCATTTGGGGCAGGAACCTTCAGAGGGAGGACTGGGGATCCGGGCCTGGGCTGGGTCACACGCTTTCACTGAAATCTCTCACCATGGGGGAGGGAGTGCACACCGGCCAGGAAGACACCCCTAAGTGCAGGCTCGGGGGCTGCCCTTCCGCTCTTAGGGTCTCCTCCCCATCGGCACAGGATCACGGGGACACCTGTCCTTCAGCCAGCCGGCCGGGTCCACACTGCGCATCTGCTGTGCTCCAGCTCAGGAAAGAGAAGGTCAGGGGCACAAGCCAAGGTCCCCGCCCACAGCAGTGCTCAGCGTGGCCTCCGGGAAACCTCCCCACGAGGGTGGTGCTTTCGTTCCTTTATTCCTTCCTTCCTTCCTTCCTCTCACCGTCCACCACCCTCCACGGTCGGTGCCTGCTCTGCTCTGGGCACACAGGAGCTCCGTGCTCCCGACAAACCTTGACCCACTGCAAGCCACCAGCTCAGGGACACTCACACCGGCTACAACCGAGATGCCCAGCAGGGCCCCCCGAGTGACCCAGCTCTCGCTCTCCCACTATTGAGCTCAGCCAGCTTCTTCCTCCCTGCACTGCCTTCTCCAGCACGCACACACGCCGTCCTGGCCCACACCGCCCCTGTCCTGCGGCCGGCCCACTTCCTGCCCCCACTCTAGGGGATCTTCTTCAAGGGCTACCATCAGCGCCCACCACCCACCACCCCGTCCACTCCAGGACCCCCGGCAACCGCCCACGGGAACTGCCCACCAGTCCGCAGACAGCCGGAGCGGTCAGACCCACAGGGGACTCTGCTCTCCTGTCTTCCAGTTCCCAGCTGCGCCGTACGGCTCTGTCCTCCCCTGGGTTCTATGAGCCCACGTCCTGGGCACCTCCCCTCATTCCCCTTGAAGGGCCCTTGGCACTGCGCACCGCTGAGTGTCCCGAACCATCTTCTGCACGCTCCCGGCTACCAGCTGTCGCCTCCAGCCCAGCCTGCCACGGGCGGCCGTCTCCCCTGTCCCCTCCGGCCTTTCCTCCAAGAGTGTTGAGCACTGGGTGCTCCTCACCTCACCTCCAACGGGCTGTCCCCAAGGCACCATTAACCTCAGCCCTCCCGGGCAGAGCTCTGGATTTTCTCCCCAGACATGCTCGACCCCACCCCCTCTCTCCACAGCTAGCACACAGCCAATGGGCAGCACACCCTACAAAACAAATACTGAAAGACACCTGGCCCCAGTCTCCAGTCCCACCACCCTGATCCTGCTCCATGCACTGGCAAGCTGACGGACTAGACACCTGCAGGGCAGCCAGATGTGCCATTGTGACCAGGGATCAGAACATGATGACACTCCGGCCCTCCCCAGCTTCTGCAAGTACACTTTTAACAAACAAACAAACAAAAACCCAAACTTCTGATCCAGAGCCCACAGACCCCTTGAGCCAGCCCCTGCCCACTCAGTTTGCCTCCCATCTCTTCTCTAACCTGCAGGGCTAGCTGCTGCCCCAAGACATTTGCACATGCTCTTCTCTCGCCTGCAACTTTCAAATGTCTGCCAAAATGCTACCCCCTCAGAGAGGCCTTGTCTGACACTCTACGGAAAACAGCCCATGTCTTCTGCCCATGCTCGCTCCCCCTTATGCCACCTCATTTTCCTTCACGTTCTTATTACTATCAACATCCTACCCTGGGGTCATTGTGCATGGGATAGGCAGTCAACCCGTGCACCCCTCACTCTAAGGACTCAGCCCAGTCACTGTGTCTGGCTCCTCGCATCAGAGCACCCACCCTGTTCCCCGGTCTCTATTCCGTGGCGGGGGCACTTCACCCCCAAATGCCCAGCACGGCCCACTCAGACTTGGCCCAAGACCCAGACAGAAATGGAACCGCTTGGAAGGGTTTGAGCAAAGGAGTGCCTTGACATGGCTTGACACGTTCAAAAAGTTCCCTCTGGTTGCCTTGTGACAAAGAGACAGGGGATGGAGGGGTGGCCAGGGACAACATGGCTGGTGGCTGGCACCAGGCAGGGACAGGCACCCAGGGAGTGACAGAGGACAGAGGGCTTCTGTCCCACCACAGGGTCCACAAAGCACTTGTGAGATCAGGAGAGTGTTCAAACCCTGGGGGTGGGCAGGTGGCCCCTCAGGGTGTCAGAGGCATGGGGGAGCAGTCCCGGGCTCCAGCACAGCTGCAGGGGCAGCGGGACCCTCTGGCCATCAGTGTTGAGAACCACAGCCGGGACACCGCCTCCGCCCGATGAAAGCCAGCGCTTAGCTGATTCCACCCTAGGTCCATCCCTATGGAGAACCACAGAAAAAAAGTGCATGTTCCCGGCCCTACACCCCTGCCAGCCCAAGTACAGAGGGGTCTGAAGGCAGAAGCGCCAGGCACGAAGGGGTGACCACACGGCACGAAGGGGTGACCACGCTGTCCTCACTGACAGTGGGAGGGACCCGGAGTCCAAGCACGGGGAACAGGCAGCACCCAGCACAGGGGCGAATCCCACAGACAAGGAAGAATGAGCCGGTGAGCAAATCCATAAATGGAAATTTACGTAAACGTTAATCTCTTGTTGCACAGAGGATACAGTAACAGAATGCTTCTGCTGGGGCACGTTAAGGGGAGAAAACAAGGAATTCGGGCAGCTGCGCAGCGTCTACAATGTGTCTCAGTCGAGGAAGGGGCAGCCCTTCTGTCCCCCTGCTCTCTCGGGACACGGCGGTCCGGCCCCTGTAATCTAGCACAAGGGACGCTGTTGGCACAGGCGTCGCCTAGGGGCAGCATGCCCATCTGTCTGCAGGCACCCCATCCAAGGCACACTTTTCGGACACACCTAATTCATTTATTTTTTTTTAGTAGGGCTCCCCAGAGGCTGTTTTGGCTGTAACATAGATTCTAACAAAATAGCAGGGATCTGACAAATAAAAGAACTACTTAAAGATGCATTCGCGTTAATCTCGCCAAGCCCAGAAGCAGTCTACGGGTGCAGCGAGCGTGAGAAACCGCTGGCCTGGGAAAACAGAACCAAGAGCGGCGACAAACACTGCGCTCTCTCTGCCTCCCTCTGGAAATCCACAACACGCAGACGCCGGCACATGGACCCACGCCCGCACCCGTGCAGGCGTGCAAGGGGACACCCAGAGCCGTGTGCACAAACGCGTGTGCACGTAGACACACAACCCTGCATGTGTGTGGGTGCGCACATGTGGCCCCGCACGTACCTACACAGACACACACGTGCACACACAAAGCGGGGGCGGTCGGGCATCGCTCTGGGTGTGAAGCCCATGTACATGTCTTCCTGAACCCCAGGACCCTCTCCTATAAAATAAACCCCACAAGGGCGCCTGGGTGGCTCAGTGGGTTAAAGCCTCTGCCTTCGTTTCAGGTCATGATCCCAGGGTCCTGGGATCGAGCCCCACATCCGGCTCTCTACTCGGCAGGGAGCCTGCTTCCCCTTCTCTCTCTCTGCCTGCCTCTGTGATCTCTGTCAAATAAATAAATAAAATCTTAAAAAAAAAAAATAAACCCCACAGATGGGACACAAGTGAGTGGGTCCACAGGAGATCATGGAGAAGGTTTTAAATCAAAATGTGATGTTTTAGAATTTCCTTTGGTTTCGCGAAACACAAGTGGGTGGCCCTGAGCGGGGGTCCCCTGGCTGTTCTCAGATCCGCGTCCTGAACACTGACAGCCACGCCCCCACAGACAGCAGCTCTCCTGGCCCGTCCACAGCCACGCTGTGCTCCACCGACACCACGTCCTGCTCACAGCCCATCCCAGAGCATCGGGATCGTCACAGGGATGCTCGGAGCAGTGAGCGGGCAGGGCATGGCCAGATGGGAGGGACCCCTGATCCAGGGGCTCCGAGCGTCCCAAGGACACTCTCACTGGAAAGGTCTAGAGCCAACCACGGACTCCGATGTGTCTGGGAAAGCCTCGAGCCCCTTATTCAAGAGAGAGGCAGGCTCTCTGCTCTCCCGGGCTTCTTCCTAACAGGGAATGAGGAACGAGGGATGCCCATCCTGTCCCCGCAGGGCCCTCCTCAAGCAGGAGGGGACGACGGTCGCCTTGACCACCACTTGCTCTTGCTTGTTCTGAGCTCACAAAATGACCTTCTCACCCACACGAGGGCTATTTTAACCCAAGCCTCCCCCTGCCCCAGTCTTCCATGTTTTCATGCGTCAAGAACGGGAAATGAATATCCATCACATTCAAGGACCCAAAATGCCCCTGTCCTGCCCTCGTCCCGCTTCCTTTTTCCCGGCACTGGCTTCTCTGCCCACCAGCAGCTGGGCGGGTCAAGGGCATCCGGAAACGTATGGAATCCCCCCATCTCTGAGCCGTCCCACAACTGGGGCAGCCACTAGCTTTCGGTAGGAGCCGGTAGGGATGCCAGGAAAATCCTGGGGCGAAGCCTCGGACAAAGAATGCTTCCACCCAGGATGCGGTCGAGCACGCACCTAGCGATGGCCTCCAGTGTTCCGAAGGCCGCGTCATGGAATTTTCCAGAGAAACCCAGCACACTGGAAGGCCACCCTATTTTTCAGGAGGTCCGGGTAGGAGGAGGACAGAGAGCAGGCTAGGCCCTTAGCACATCTCCTCTGTCCGTCTGTCTGCCTGCCTCCGGCCCACTCCCATCCACATGGATGAGGCCCCAGCAGGCCCTCCCCCGCGGAGGGGGCTATGCTTCCTACAGACAAGATGGGAGAAGCCCTCACATCCTCGGAGCAACCAGCGTTGCGACATGAAAGGCGATGGGCAATGTGGGGCAAGGTGCAGCAGGCCCGGAGCGCCCGGGATCAAAGCGGCTCTGGGCCAGCTCCCCGCAGTCTCAGCCAGGAACGTGGCTGGGCTCCCCGCCGCTGGTTTTCTACACTTTTCATAGCCTGCAGCAACCAGCAAAGCTCCCAGGCTGGGCTCCTTCCAGGCTGAGGGCAGGATCCACACCCTCAGCCCCAGGCGCTGCCAGACTCTGGGTGCCCCCAGCTTCCCCAGAAAATTCCATCAGCTCCCACTTGAAAGCTCAGACCGACAGAGCTCCCCTCCCCCTGCGGAGAGGCGGGGTGCAGGGGTAGGGGGAGCAGGGAAAGGGCGCCTGGGCTTTCATCATGCCCTCCTCTGGAGGCGGGGCTCCTGCCATCCCAGCCCTCACCTGCTTGCAAATTTCAACGGACAGAATCACCCCAACCCAATGCCACTCAGCACAGGGAAAGGACAGGGAGGCGGCCTCTCTCCCGGGCGCAACTTCTTCATCCCCTGCACACACCAGGGCTCAGAGGCTGCTCCCCACCCAGGCCCCCTCTGCCTCTCTGCCCCCATGCCAGGCTCTCCACTCTCCGCATCCTCAGCTGCCAATGGAAGAAGGACCAGAGGCCGGTGCGCTGGGGCCCTGCTAGGACCCGGATCCTAACACACCTGCGAGGAACTCCAGACGCAGCACAGCCACGGGGAGGAGACACCAGAGAAGAGCTGTCACCATTTGGGTGGGAGCCCAACGTCTGTGCCGGGGGGTGGGGGGTAGGAGGGCACAGCACATGTGCAGGGAAGGGACACTAGCTCTGTGATCCACAGCGAGAAGGCACCAGGGTGGACAGGGGTGGACGGAGGCAGAGAAGCAAGGAGCGCACACCTGGACAGGTGAAATGCTGCACGGTCATTCCAAGGCTACATTCCTTCTGCTCCGAGGAATGTTCCAGAATTTTCATAAGTACGTTTTTCAAGGAAACAAGCCCTAACGCAAACAAGGACCACACTCACCCTCAGGTGTGCAGAGCTCCCACTCAGAAAGCCCTGTTCCCATAGCTCAGGGGACGTCCCGATGCTCCGTGTTAGTAAACACAACTGGTGCAGTGACAGTCACCCTGTTGTACAGTGGGGGAAACTGAGGCTCAGGTGAACAGGAACAAGGGCAGACTGGACTCGAAGGAGGCGGGCCTGGTGGCTGACCCTGACCCCGTGTCCCCGTGTGTGCCCTGGCCATCCAATGAAGCCACAAGCCTCTGACGGTGGCCGTCCACACACACCCGGCCCCCGGCAGGACCCCGGGTCTGGACCCTGTCCCCTTGCGGCACCCGCGGCATCGAGTCTAGAGCTCTGCATCTGAGAACTCTGCTTCCGGGACTCGACTGTCCCAACCGCACAGCTCCTGCCACACCTCCTGGCATGATGCTCTTTCCATGGACCACCCCGGGAGCCCCTGCGTCCCCATCGCAGCCCTCCCTCCAGCTCCTGCCACTTCCCCAATGGGGCCCCACAGCCCCAGCCTCCACTCAGTCTTCCCCAAGACGTACCAGCTCAGCACCCCAAACCCGGTCCCCACTCAGCCACAAGTGTCCCGCCCCCAAGTCAACCCCTAACCCTGACCTCCATGCCCGCTCCTAGGGACTGTGGGCTCACCACCCGTGGGACTTCACCAAAACACGACACCACCTCCACGAGGACACTGGGGGTCAACTCTGTGGCCAGGGTCAACACCATGGGGCTGGACGGTCAGCCTGTGTCTCCCGAGGGGACCCCACACAGGGGAGCTCCAGCCTCGGGGGTGCTCGGGAAGTACGTCCCCTCAGGAAAGTCCCGTCGATCCGTGTTGGGGACCAGCAGAGGATAATTGCCTCTCTCCCCATGACCGGCCTCCCAAATCAACACAGAGGAACGTGGCCAACGTGACCCGCGGAAGATACCACTGTCCACTCCGTGTTAAAGCTTCACTAGACACAGAGGGGTACTGCCTGGAACAGGAGGCCTGTAACAGGGCCCCCCACCTCCAAATTCCCAAGGACAGCCCCCTGTCGGCCTCCCAGCAGCAAAGTGATGGGAAGCTGAGAACCTATAACCAATGTTTCACGTGCCCAGGACACCACAGGTCCTGAAGGTCACAGTGCTTGGGGACATGGCTCTGCCTCCTGCCACTCACTTAAGACAAGGGCCACACCCGAGCCCGGGCACAGGGCGGAGCCAGCCATCAGAGGCGGGCACACACCCCCGAGGACCCGCGGCCGCGTCAACCTCATGTCAGCGCATGGGACTCCGGTGGACCCGCCTCGTCTGCCAGACGCACCACGTAAGGCACACGTGACCCAGCGGCTGCGTCTCAAAGACACGGGTGATACTCACTGCACTGACGCAGGTTACCTCACCCCGTAAGCCAAAGGTTATCATTTCACCACGCAACGGATCGGAAAACCGTCAGGGAGAGAGTTCGCCTTTCCTCTGGTGGTGTTCAGGGTCCCGTGCCGTCAGCACCACTCAACGTGGCCACTGAATTTTCAAATGAAAGGGAAACGGAGTCTTTTGCCCAAACCATGGCTCTTGGTCATACATTAAAAAAAACAAAAACAAAAACTTAACCCTGCTATATGTATTTCCATATGCTTCAACTTTTAAATTTAAGTGAGTTGTTATCCACAAAAAATTGGGCTTTGTCTCCCCCGGCCACGCGCCACATGCCGTACACGTGGTCAGCCCCTGCTCGCGGGACAGGAAGCTCCTGCCCTTGGTTCAGAGGCAGAGGGAATCCATGAGGACTCACCAGGCCAGCAGCATAGGAGCCCGTTTCTGTCAAATTGCAGCAGTGTGGCCCCCACGGCGCCCCAGGGAAGCCGTCATGGGCAGACTCCACTCAGAGAGCATGGAAGGAGTGCTACGGACGTGGCCACCCTCGTGGCCCAGTGAAGCCTGAGTCCGAGGGCGACAACATGGACACTTGGATCCCTTGGAAGTTTCCTCCTGCAGACTTCATTTTTGTCCCGATGCCCGTGGCTGCCACGGAGGGGGTTAGAGACCGTCTGCTCCACATGTCCTCTGTGTCAGGTGCACAGACGGTGTGGCCGAGGCCCCCCCCCACCCAGAGGCATCTGCCTCAGGATCCCATCTCTGAAACGTCTCTGCACTCTGGAGTAAAGTACTTGTTTCTGTTGGTGCTGTTTCCGTAACTGAGTTAGTTGTATTCTGTGGACACGAAGCTATTGAAGATGACTGTTTCCTTCACTGCGCTGCTTCCAGGAGGCTCTCGGCCAAGTCACTAGGTCCCCAGGGCTTTGTCCCCAGCAGACGCCAGCCTTCCAAGGGCTCCACGGTCTTGTCAGATCTGTAGTTTCTCTTGGTCTACGCCTTTTTAAAAAAATAATATTTAATCCTGCTTTATGTATTTCTGCATCCTTTTCAAATCCTTTTGGGAACTTGGCAGGGTACGAAATTATGAAAATAAGTTATAATTCTGGGGGTTAGGGGGAGTCCCTGGGGCACAGAGGCACCGTGGGAGACCCTGAACTCACTTCCTCCCCAGACACACTACATCTACACTGGCACACGGAACAGATCCTCCTGAAGAGGAACCAAGGGCCGTGCGAACAGAGGAAGCACACAGAGAGCAGCACGGAGACATGGAGACGAGGGGACGCAGAGTACACCTCTGCCCTGGGACACAGGGAGAAACCCAGCTTGAAGGACAACAAAGCTGTCAGGGGAGGAAACCCACTTCCACACTCTGGAGCCTCGGCTGAACAGAGGAATGTGGAAACTCTCTCCAAGGTTGGAGGCACCACCAGGGACCATGTTTGATGTCCTCCTTGACCTTTAGTACAGATGCAAGCAGGGTCCGAGCACTCTGTCAGCCCTGCTAGGACACCCCAGCAAGCCCAGGTCCCTAGCCCACACAGGCTCCAGCCATCCCACCAAGGCAGCAGTTTGTCCCAGGATCCCTGGCACAGCTTGCCTCAGAACACACTCAACCTCCATGTGCTCCAGGTCCAGCCAACCCACCAAGGTAACATCCACAACGGGAGCCCTGACCAAACCCACTCCAGCTTCAACTGTCCCACCAAGATAGCCCCAGCACAGTGCACCCCTCTATCCCCAGGACCACACCAACACCAGCTCCAGCAGATCTTCCAAGATGGCCCCAGGGAAGGGCACACAGAACCCCACCCCCTCCAGACAGTACCCACTCCAGACAAACAAAATTGGAAACATGACAGTCCAAAATCTATGGGACACAGCAAAAGCAGTTCTAAGAGGAAAGTTCACAGCAATACAGCCAACTTTAAGAAACACGAAAACTCCCAGATAATCTAACTTTACACAAAAACAAACCAACAAAAGACTAAGTTAGTAGAAGAGAAGAAATAATAAAGATGAGAGCAGACGGGCACCTGGGGGGCTCAGTGGGTTAAGCCTCTGCCTTCGGCTCAGGTCATGATCTTGGGGTCCTGAGATCGAGCCCCGCATCGGGCTGCCTGCTCGGTGGGGAGTCTGCTTCCCCCTCTCTCTCTTCCTGCCTCTCTGCCTACTTGTGATCTCTGACAAACAAATAAATAAAATCTTTTAAAAAAAGATGAGAGCAAATATAAATGAAACTAAGACTAAAAATATTAGATCAATGAAACTAACAGCTGCTTCTCTGAAAGTATAAATGAAATCAATAAACCTCTAGCCAGACTCATCAAGAAAAAAAGAGAGGGCCCAAATATATAAAAACAGAAATGAAAGAAGAGACACCCAAAAATACGAAGGATCAGAAAACACTACTACAAACAACTATACACCAACAAACTGGAAAACCCAGAAGAAATGGACAAACTCCTAGAGCACACAGTCTTCTCAGACTGAATCACGGAAAAAGAGAAAATCCGAACACACTGATTACAGGTAATGAAATTGAGTCAGCAATTGTAAAGCTTCCAAAGAACAAAAGTCCAGGATGAGACAGCTTCACAGGTGACTTCTACCAGGCATTTAAAGAAGAGTTAGTACCCACCCTTCTCAAAGTGTTCCAAAAATAGAAGAGAAAGGAATGCTTCCAAATCGAGTCTATGAGGCCAGAATGAGCCTGATATCAAAACCAGACAAAGACACAAAAAAGAAAAATGATGGATTCATCACCCTGAACAAAGACACAAAAATCCTCAAAAAAATACTAGCAAACCAAATTAAACAATACATTAAAAGGATCATTCACCGGGGCACCTGGGTGGCTCAGTGGGTTAAAGCCTCTGCCTTCAGCTCGGCTCAGCGGGGAGCCTGCTTCCTCCTCTCTCTCTGCCCACCTCTCTGCCCACTTGTGATCTCTGTCTGTCAAATAAATAAATAAAATCTTAAAAAAAAAAAAAAGGATCATTCACCGTGATCGAGTGGGATTTATTCTTTGGATGCAAGGATGCTTTGACGTCTGCAAATTGGCCCATGTGATAAGCCACATTAACATTACTAAGGATACAGGGCACCTGGGGGACTCAGCTGGTTGAGTGTCTGACTCTTGATTTCAACTCAGGTCATGATCTCAGGGTCCTGAGATCGAACCCCCGTGTTGGGCTTCTCACTCAGCAGGGAGTCTGTTTCTCCCCTCTCCCTCTGCCTCTTCCCCCCAACCCCGGTCATGAACAGGAACTCACTCTCTCTCAAAAAATAAATAAATCTTAAAAAACAACAACAACAACATGAGGGGTAAATATCGTGTGATCATCCCAATAGATGCAGAAAAGGCATTTCACAAAACTTAATATCCATTCATGATAAAAACTCTCAACAAGGTGGGAACAGAAGGAACACACCTCAACACACTGAAAGCCGTGTCTAAGAGGATCACAGCCAACATCACCCGTAACGGTAAGAAGTTAAGAGCTTTTCCTCTAAGACCAGAAACAAAACAGGATGTCCACTCTCACTACTTTTATTCAACATAATTGTACATGTACTAGACACGACAATGACACAAGAAAAAGAAATAAAAGGCATCCAAATTGGAAAAGAAGTAAAACTGTCACTATTTGTAGAGGACACAATACGAAACATCAAAACCCTTGGGGCGCCTGGGTGGCTCAGTGGGTTAAGCCTCTGCCTTCGGCTCAGGTCATGATCTCAGGGTCCTGGGATCGAGTCCCGCATCGGGCTCTCTGCTCAGCAGGGAGCCTGCTTTCCTCTCTGTCTGCTTGTGATCTCTGTCTGTCGAATAAGTAAATAAATAAAAATCTTTAAATAAAACAAAACAAAACAAACAAACAAACAAACAAAACACCCTGAAGACCCAACCAAAAAACTGTCAGATCTAATGAATGAATCCAGTAGGGTCGCACAACACAAAATTAACATATGGATATCTGTTGCGTTTCTATACACCAAGAACAAGTTATCAAAAAGAGAAATTAAGAAAATAATTCCATTTACAATATCCAGGAATTACTATGACCGAGGAGGTGAAAGTTCTGTACACTGACAACTGTAAGACATTGATGAAAGAAATTGAAGACGGCACACGTAAATAGAAAGAGATTTCATGCTGATGGATTGGAAAAATTAATATTGCTAAAATGTCCAAACTCCCCAAAGCAATCTACAAATTCATTGTGATTCCTATCAAAATTCCAACAACATTTTTCCCAGATAGAAGTACAAAAAATCCTAAAATGTGTTTTGAACCACAGAAGTCCCTTAATAGCCAAAGCAATCTTGCGAAAGAACGAAGCTGGAGGCATCAAAGTGTACAGAGCTACAGTAATAGCTACAAAGCTGTGATCCTCAGGACAGCAGGGAATGGCACAAAAACAGACACACAGATTGACAGGAGAGAAAAGACCCCAGAAATAAACCCACAACTATAGGGTCAAGGAATCTATGACAAAGCCAGGACAGAATATGCGATGGGGACATGTCTCTTCAACAAATGATATTGGGAAACTGGACAGCCACGTGCGGAAGAATGAAATGGGACCACTTTCCTACACCATCCGTACAAATACATGCGAAATGGATTAAAGACCTGAGAGTAAGACCTGAAACCATAAGGTGCCTGGAAGAGTAAGTTCTTTACACTGGTCTTAGTGGTACGGATCGGACCAGTCTCCTGAGGCAAGGGCAACAAAGCCAAAATAAATAGACAGGATCGCATCAGACTAAAAATCTTCCCCACAGCGAAGGAAGCCATCACCAAAACGAAAGGCAGCCGAGGGGGTGGGAGAAGTTATCTGCACGTGGTATGTCCGATAGAGTGTTAGTATCTGAACTATATAAAGAACTTACACAACTCAACGAAAAAGAAACAAATAATCTGATTAAAAAGGGGCAGTGGAGCCCAAGAGACATTTTTCCAAAGAAGACATCCAGGTGGCCGGCAGACACATGAAACGACGCCCCACGTCACTCGTCACCAGGGAAATGCAAATCCAAACCACAATGAAATACCACCTCGCCCCCGTCAGAATGGCTAAAATGGAAAGGACAAGAAACAACAGGTGTCGGAGGATGTAGAGAAGGGGGAACCCTGTTACGCTGTCGGTGGGAATGAAAGGAGGGCAGCCGTGGTGGAAAACAGTGTGGAGAGTCCTCAAAAAATTAAAAATAGAACTACCATACAATCCAACAGTTCAGCTATTGGGTAGCGCTCCAAAAAACCCAAAAATATGAATTTGAAAAGATACATGCACCTCTATGTTGTTGCAATATTATTTACAATCGCCAAGATACGGAAGCAACCTAAAAGTCCACTGACAGGTGAACAGATAAAGAAGCTGTGGTATATATGTAAAACGGAATATTACTCAACCATCAAAAAAGAATGAGATCTTGCCATTTGTAATGACGTAGAAGGACCTAGAAGGTGTTACGGTAAGAGAAATAAGTCATTCAGAAAAAAAACAAATACTGTGTGATTTCTCTTACATGTGGAATTTTTTTTTAAGATTTTATTGATTTGAGAGAGAGAGAGAAAGCACAAGTGGAGGGTCGGGGGGGAAGCAGGCTCCCCGCTGAGCAGGGAGCCCGATGCGGGGCTCGATCTCAGGACTCCAGGGTCATGACCTGAGCCGAAGGCAGTCACTTAACTGACTGAGCCACCCAGGGGCCCCCATGACATGTGGAATTAAAAAAAATAAAATGATAAGCAGACATATAGAGAACAATCTGGCGGTTGCGAGAAAGAAGGGCGGGGGTGGGGAAGGGGATTAAAAGGTACAAATGTGTAGTTATTTAAGAAAAAAAAAAGACACTGGGATACCATATAAGTCTAGGGGTACAGTTAATAGCATGTTTAGCACTTTGTTTGGTGACACAGTATCTAGATTTGCAGTGCTGTTCTCTTTGTAACCTGTATACTGACACAATGTCGTATGCCAACTGCGCTCAGTAAGAAAAAGAACTAAGTAAACACAGGAGAAAGAGGCCTGGGGCGGGACCTCCACTCCCTGGGACACAGAGGTCCCAGTGGAACAAGCAGGGTGCACGTGACTGAGGAGAGCCACGCAAGTCCACAGGGGCAGGTGCAGGGAGGACTTGCTCCCTCCGACCCCGCCGGCCAGCCGTGTGGGTGACTTTGTTCCGTATCAACGCTGCGAGCCGTCGAGAACGCCTGGGTCCATCGAGGCCAGAAGAGTAGGAAAAGCTGTGAGCTCCCCCCACAGTCTGGCCCCCGCTGCCTGCTGCTGTCCACCCCCATGGGGGTCTCTGCATGCACTGGGACTCGGTGGCCTGGGGGGTCCTCTCGGGACCTGCCGGGAAGGGGAGACCAGCAGGGCAGGGGCAGCAGCAGGGGCTCCAAGGAACTCACCACCATGGAGGGGCAGACCCCTGGCACCCCTGCCTGCCATGTCCAGGCTGCCCCGGCCAGCAAGCCTGGGGACCCCGCTGCCCCCTTCCCACAGCGTGGTGACGGTAAAGAGCCCCTGGGACGTGGCCGGCACTCAGTCAATGTCAGGTGCAAGAAAGCGTGAATGAGGGAGGGAACAGAGGCACACCGTGGCCCTCCGGAAGGCTGCTGTCCATTTAGAGAAGGGCCGACGGGCCAGCGGACGGGCAGAGAGCGCGTGGCCCTCGAGCACGGCCAGCCTCCGAGCACGGTTGCCCATTCCTCCTCCCAGCAGCGGGCTGCGGGGTTCTGGCCCCATGCCTACCACACTGCGGATGCAAACACCTCTCCAGAATCTGGGCAGCTTGGATTTCTGGGGTTTTTTTGTTTTGTTTTGTTTTTTTAATTTATTTTTTTAATGGGCTCAGTCCCAAAGAAAGACTTAGTGAACGTGCTTGGATCGGCAGAACAGAAAGCCAGTAATCAGGGCCGGTGGCTCCCGTCCCCACGGGGGGTGCTGGATGCCCAGCACTTTCCTAAGAACAAAACCCTCGTTTAAATATCAGACAAGAGATTACGCATGCTGGTGAGTCTGCATCGACAGTGGACACATTTTGAGAGGAAGACAAAGGAAGTAATTCTTGCCCTCTACAGTGTGGGCTACAAGGAAACCCCACCACTCGCTCTGTCCAGAGAGAACATTCTTTTGTGCTCCGAGCAGAGGACAGCATTTGCCGCTCTCGTCCGGGGAGTCTGCGTGGGTTCCTAGCGGGGCCTGACTGGCAGCTTCCAATAACAGGACAACTTGAAATGTGGCTCTTTTCCAAGAAACTAACGGTGGGCTAGACTCTCCAGTCTGTCAGAGTAGCACCAACGGCCTCGCCTGAACGTTAGTGGAATGAACTGCAGAGAGAACCTTCCAGAAAAAAGGAAGTGGTGGGCCTGGAAAACTTCCTGAAACCCTGAGGAAACGTGCGGGTACATCCCTCTCTCCCAGTGAGGAACCAGCTTCTAGAACGTTCCCGTGTGTGGGCGTGGAACCGTGCCCTCGGTTTGTGACGCGTGTGGGGTGGGCTGTGGATACGGGGGCAGCCCGGCGGCGCGGGGACCAAGCGACCGGCCCAAGGGCACCCAGCTACGCCTGAAAGCTCTTATCTTACATAGATGAAAGCAGCAGCCTTGGTTCTTGTCCTTGGAAGAGCTCGGATTTGAGCAGAGAGACTGCTGACCCCGGAGGGCTCAGGAGGGGCACAGAGGCTGTGGCGGGGGCGGGGGGGCGGGGGTCCTCGGCCCATCCCCTTCCCAGCTGCCTGCAGTGGAGGTAGGGGCTGAGCTGGAGAGAAACAGCTGGGGAGGCTCCTCCCAAAGCTAAAGTAGTTGAAGAATAACAAAGAAGGAAATGACGGCAAGTCCCCAGGAGACCCCCCCCCACCCACACGAGACCCCCTGCCCACATGGTCATCAGGGAGCATCCTCAGTGCCCCCAACCCCCGTGTGATCAGCGACCCCGTAGAGCAGCCCCAGGACGGTCCGCGACGGCAGGCCGGGTCCTGTTCTGCCGCAGAGTAAACAGCCAGCAGTGTCCAGCCGAGGGCCTCCTCTGTGCTCAGCACAGGACACGGATGTGCCGAAGTCCTCAAAGCCCATGGGCCGGACACCAGGCGAACACAGCAGAAACACCATGCTCAGCAAACAGAAGGCAGGCAGTCAGCCCTGAAGCTGGTGCAGAGCAAACAAGAGAGCCCACCCTTGGCCAAAGTCTCTGACGTCCAGTAGCCCGGTGACCCAACCCCTGCTTGGCACCTAACCCCAGAAGCTGGGCCTGTCTCTGGGCTACAGAGCTGAGCTCAGGCCCGCAGGTCCCAGCCAGACAATGACCAAGAACGCTGGCCCCAGAGTCTCAGGAGGCTGCGGCCGGCCAGAGCACAGCTCCAGCGCCCCCCAGCCCGCTGCTCCCAGATGTGTCCCCCACACGTGCTGAGCCTGGACCAGTACAGACACGAGAGCCAAACCAGCATGTGCGAAAGCAGCGGGGGCTCTGCCCCACGGACCCTGGGCCAGGAGGATGGCCCCGCCTGGGCACCGCAGGGCAGAGACCGCACATACCTCCGCAGAGACCGCACATACCTCCCGGTGGGCTGTATGCAGAATCAGAAAGGCCGGCAGAGCACCCCCCATCCCCCACCCCTGCCCAGAGGAGGAGCTGCCGACGACGTGCTCATTGTCCCCAGAGGAAGTTCTGACAAACTGGCCCCCCCCCCCCCCCGGGGTGGCCAAGGAGCCGGCTTGCACCTGCAGGGGAGGAGGAGGCGGGGCGCATGGGCGGGGGTGCGAACAGTGGTCCCCGGACAGCATGGGGTGGGGGTGGGGGTGTCAGCAACAGCTGACATGCTGTGAAAGCGAACTGTGCCCTTCCAGGTGACCTCTACCTTGGGCCTTCCTATGTACGTGGGGTGGGGAGGGGTGAGGACAAGGGAGAGGGACTCTGTCTCTGCCCCAATCTCATGCTAAGGTCCCCAATCTCATGCTAACGTCTCCTCCGGTTAAAATCTAAAATCGCAGCCTGGCGGGTGGGACACCAGGAGGGGCTCTGGGGGGCACACAGGGAGCTACCAGGCTGCTCCTGAAAACAGGGCTTGGGCACTACCAATGTCTGCCCACGCAGTCCCAAACATGCAGGGCGTCCAAAGGATGAGGCCACGCATCAGACCGTCCCTTAGGGCACTGGTCCCGGACAGGCCTGTCCAGTAGCGGGCCAGGACCCCGGTCCTGGGGCCCCCCTTCCCCACAGCTTCGCCTGGTCCCCCAACCCAGAGACTTTCCTATGGGTTCTGCTGAGAAGTGCCCTCTGTCAGGGGTCTGTGTGCCTCCGGCTGCCTCTCCACCTGCCAGCACGGCAGGCTGGGACGCAGGCCGAGGTCCTACGCACAGCTGCTTGGCCTGTAGGCTCTCCTGCATGCTGAGGGTCCCTCCCACCATGCAGAAGGCCCGATCCCTGCCAGGTGCACGATCCCCAGCCACCTCGCCCACCCTCCCTCCTGTGCGGCTGCACTCTCTCGGGGACATTCTGGGGCAGCTCCCCGTCCACCCTAGAGCTCCCACGGGCTCCGGGAGGTCCCGGCACAGGCTGCAGACCTCCCCCCTGCCACTGGTTAAACAGCATGGAGAGTGAAGGCTTTGACACCTGTCCTAGTCTTAACAAGTGGATGTCCCACCCTGTGCCCTCTTATCCCCTCTCCCTTCCTCAACCCCTTCCCTGCCCCAGGGACACTCCAGGTGGTTCCTGCCCACAGTCCCTACCCCCAGGGCTCCTTCCCCAGAATGCCCAGGACTTCCTCCCTCCCCAGCTTGAGTCTGACTCTGAGATCCAACTTCAAGCCCCTTTGAAAGAAGGTGCACAGACCCAGCCGTTAGAGGGCCCGGGCCGAGGTCGGAAGCCTGCGTGGCCTAGGAAACTTCTACCATCGGAGTCACCTGCAGCCTTTAGGAATGTCTCCCCCTCCGCATCCTCCAAACCTGACCAATGCTGCAAAGGCCCGCGTTGGAAAAGATGCCAGTAAGTCTGGTCCAACTGCCAGGTGGGGAGGGGACGAGGGCTGCTTGCTGGCATTCTTGACATGAGCCTCCGAACACGTTCTTGGAGGATAAAAATTAACCAGCGACCACTGGGCTGGGGCCCCTCGCTCCCATCGGTCGTACACCCGGGTCAGGAGGGCTGCCCCCCAACCCCTTCCCCAGCACTGGATGCTCATTGCCACCACACGGAGGCCAGACCAGCGCAGGGCCCAGGTCTGCGCTCCCTCCGAAAAGCCGCGGAGGGAGCGCTGGGTAACAGCCCTCAGAGACCCTAGGCTCCGGCACGCAGTCCCCAGACTGAACTATTTATCCAAATTAAAACCATTTTCCAGAAACAAAATCAGACCCTTTTAATTGAAAATAAAACCAAGCAACCCTGAAGGCTCTATTTTTTTTTTTAAATGAAAGACATTCTTCCTGCTTTCTCATTCCATTAATCACAGAGTTTACACGATCTGTCAAAATAGCTCAGTAAGAAGCCTCCCTCTTCCTTTGCCTGCAGGCCTGGTTTTCAGCCTGTGCACGCCGGCGTTCCGAGACACCGGGTGGACACGGGGAGACCCCAGTGAGCACACGGGTTTCTGCACTGCAGTGTATGGGGGGACTTCCAAAAGCCTGTGTCCCCTCCTGGGTGTACACCCAGAAGGAGGGAAAGCAGGAGTCGAAACTGACCTCCATGCACCCTTGTTCCCAGCCAAACTGCAGGAGCGGCACGTGTGTCCACCAGCGGACGCACAAATCACAGTCTGTCCACACAGTGGAATGTTACACAGCCTTCAAATGGGAGGGCCTTCTGACACCCACCACAGGATGGATGCGCCCGGAGGATGTGAGCAGAATAAGACTGTGTGACCCTTTGGGGGACCACACTCGCGGGGCCAGAGAATCAGGGCGCTGGGGGCGGGGCGGGGGGTGGGGGAGGGGAGTGTTTCCTGGGGACAGACGTTGACAAAAAGGGATCCAGGGATGGAAGGGGGCGTTGCCAGCAAGACACAAATGTGCTCAGTACCACTGACCTGTCCACTTGAAAACATTAAAATGGGAGCCTCTGTTCTATGCATTTTACCACAATTAAAAAAAAAAAAAGTGTGTGTTCTTTGACCTCTGCACCAGGCTTGGAAGTCCTTCCAGGCACAAGACCAGCCAGAGTCCTGCTCAAGAACATCTGCGCACAGGTGCACGCGAGGGGACAGCTGTCCTGTCCGCTCCTGCGTCTCTACGTGCGCGGGCGCCTGCTGCCGTCGACCCCCGACCCCTGAGTGCGCACAGAGGTGGTTACAGGTGGGGACGCGCTGTCACTGCCACGTTGGTGCTGAAATGCGGGGCCCAGGGCGACACGTGGGATCGGGGCGCCGTCAACCCAAACAGCGCAGCCGGTATGTGGTGTCGAGCAAGCTAAGAAACACTGCCTCTGGGGCGGTGCTGTCAGAAGGACCTTTCTCCAAGTCCACAGCCAGGGGAGAGCCCAGGAAAATGGTTTTGTAGGAAAAGACTCAAAAATCGGCTTAAGCAGCTCAGACCTCCATTACCCGGGAAGCTTCTCCTACCCCCGAGTAGCATAGATGACAAGGGTCCCCCTCCCCCGGCAGGCCCAGGGTCTCACTCAGCTCCCCGCCAGTGGAGACAAGCACAGATCGCCCCCGACCCCCGCCCACGACCCACCGCCCACCGGGCGCTTCAGATCTTCTAGTCAAGAACTGGAAACACACCCATCGGGATCACCAGGATGAAGGTGCCCCACCGCCTCCTCTGGTTATCACAGGACTCAGCTCCCGCTCAGGATCAGATAGCGTGTCCAGGAATGAGGAAGTGCTGTTCCAGCAGGAGCCACTGGGGCTAGGGACATTCAGTGGGACCAGAGTCAGCAGTGGCCAGAGAGGGACAGCCCATGGGACCTGCGGGTATGAGTCCCATGAGGGGCATCGAGGCCCCAGGCTGCAGGTGGGGATACCCCAAGGACACTCGTGGCGACAGAGGGCGTTTTTACCCCAAGCCTGTGGCCAGCAGAACCCACTCTTTCCCCCAGCAGGCTGCCTGAACCTCGCCTTTGATCTGCGTCCAAAATCACCAGTGGGAGGGAGGGAGCCTCAGGAAACCCCGGAGAGGTGATGAATTAGGCGGGAGGACGGCCAGGACCGAGTCAATGGAGCCCTTTTGTTCCCGGAGCCTGTGCTGCGGCTCCAGCTCCGGCCCCAGCTCTGGGAGGAATGTGCACAGAACG
Organism: Eira barbara; assembly: GCA_020311275.1. Classification (NCBI taxonomy): domain Eukaryota; kingdom Metazoa; phylum Chordata; class Mammalia; order Carnivora; family Mustelidae; genus Eira; species Eira barbara. Next base: position 11,902,762 of record JAHRIG010000463.1, on the reverse strand, counting down.
CAGATGCCCAGCTAATGGCCCGGCCGGGCCCCAGGGCGCCTCGATCGATGGCCAGATGTGGGCCTGCCCCCCCCACAACATCACCCCCCCAGCTCCAGATGAGTGGCATGGCACTCTGCTGCTGTGGGCAGGACTCTAGCCGGCCTCTCCTGCAAAGAGCAAAGCAGCCACAGGCCAGCACAGGCCCTGAGGCCGCACCCCTCGAGCACTTGCCTGCTCCCCCGGCTCAGAGCTACTCCGCTCGGGTCTTCCAAACCTCAGGGAGTGGTTTCACCACTGGCGGCCAGCTTCAGAAAGTCTGCGCTGAAATGCCACTGGGGCACACCAGCTGCTACCTCTGGGCACAGCGAGGGCCGCTGAGACCCTCAGCCGCCTGGACGGTGCCCTCAGGCACAGCGTGGATGATGCCCGCGGGCACAGCCCGGCCCCCGAGGGCACCAGCTACTCCCTGCTCGGGAAGCTGGAACAGGGTCGCCCAGACAGACGTCCCTCAACACTGAAGAACAAAGCCGGAGCTGCGACGGGTACAGGGAGGGTCATCATCTCTCCAGAGCAGAGGAAGAGGGAGGCGGGAGCCCCCACGTGCCACAATGAGAGCCCAGAGAGGAAGGAAGAGAGAAGCAGAAAGAGACACAGGCTCCCTGTCTGAGGAAGCAGCTGCACAGGGAACCCTGCCAGCTGGGGACACCTCGCCGGCCCCTCACGGGGAGCCACGGGGACCCCAGTCTTGGGAAGAAGTCCCAGTTTTGCAGCCGGGCCTGGGCTCCAATCTGGGACGCCCCCCAGCGCCACGCCACACCATCCGCTCACAGGCTCCAGCCCCGGTGGCCAATGCGGGGCAGACTCCGATCCCAGACCCACCAGCCCCATGACACCGGCGAGCTAGTCAAGCTCCCTGAGTCTCAGGGCCCAATTCTTTTTTTTTTTTTCTTTTAAAGATTTTATTTATCAATTTGACAGACAGATCACAAGTAGGCAGAGAGGCAGGCAGAGAGAGAAGAGAAAGCAGGCTCCCCACAGAGCAGAGAGCCTGATGTGGGGCTCGATCCCAGGACCCTGGGATCATGACTTGAGCCAAAGGCAGAGGCTTTAACCCACTGAGCCACCCAGGCGCCCCATCAGGGCCCAGTTCTGGAAAATACGAACAAAACCCACGCCTCGCAAGGCTGGGCGAAGATCAGACCCTGCCCGGCAAGCACCCCGCGTCGGCAAGCACAGCTGTGCCTTCGGAAGAAAGCCTTAGGCTCACAAGGTCACTAGCCTGGCACAGGGGGACGCTCGCAGAGGGAGGGCGCCCAGGCTTCCTGCCCAGCCCAGGAATGCCTTGGAAAGGCTTCTCTCCCCCAGAGCTGGTGGCCTCGAGGGGCTCCTCCCTTCCCTGATCAGAGAATGCTCCCCTGGAGGGAATTTTCCTGCTTACTGACCAAGACTTCTTGAACATAAATTTGTCATTAACTTAGCCCACCCGGGACAAAATATATGAATTCCAGATCACTACCTTCTTTTTTTTCTAAATTAACATAACTCTTTTAAAATGTGTAGGGGGTCATCCCCAATGACCCTCACCGCCTCCATGGCACAGGGAGGCACTGTGATGGCCTCGAAGGCTGGGTCCAGGTGGCGGTCATCCGGCATTCCCTGGCCTCCTCCTTCCCATCCAGCAGAGGCAGCCCCACCCCCACCGGGGGGTGGGCGTTGGGGGGGTTCCAGAACACCCTGCAGGGCTGCACCAGCGCCAGACGTACAGCTGAGACCCCGAGGTGCACAAGGAGAGGGACAGTGTGACATGCCTGCAGGAGGGCCCACCTCGTGGATGTGGCCAACCCCCATGCGGGGAGACATGGGCGTTCACCAAACACGGTCCCCATAGGCAGGGGCCCACAGGAAGTTCCAGAAACCCAGAGATTCATGTTTCCCGCGTTTCTAGGAAAGGAACAGACATGGAGACGTAACGGGTCCCAGGCTGAACAGTTGTGGGGGGGCAGTGACCTCGCGGGGGAGTGACCCGGCCGTTAGTTCTAAGGACTCAATGCAGTAGAACAGATTCATAACATTTCTAGAACCTAAGAGAAGCCAAGTCCCGTTCAGCAGCACTTTGATGGAAGCGACCTTGAATGCGTGGGTGTTTTCAAAGCGGGGTGGGGGGGCACTGTGATAACAATGCCTTTGTGCAGTGGGATGGCTTTCCGTACCAGCTTCACGTGGGCACGCCTGGGAAGAGCACCCCGTGGCATGCACCCCCCACACCCTGCTGGGCCCGGAGGGTTTCAGAAAGACCTCTGCCAGAGCAGCCAAACAGTGCAGAGGTCAGAGGACTTTCCAGAGACAGTGACGGCCGCCCACGCCGTTGCTCCCTGCCGGGAACCAAAGGCAGCTCTGACCTCACCAGACACCGGCCGAACTAACCCACTAACAAGGGCTGCTGTTCCCGGATCCACGGAGACAACCGCAGCGGTCTCCAGGCGCACAGGCTGGCTCTTGGGCAGTCCAGGATCCCTGCACCTCGCGGGGTTGGGGGGGGAGGCACGCACCTCACCCCTGCTCCCACTGCCAGGAGCAGACCCTCAGGCCCAGCCACGAAACAGGCCTCTCCTGTGGCTGGGAGCCATCCTAAGGAAGCCTCCTACCGAGAGAGCCACGGCCCCACTGGGTGGTGGGCACACGAGGGTAACACTGCTGGTGGAGGCTGGGGGATTCTCCAGCAGGAATGCCCTGCGCCTCCCCCATCAGGAGCTCATGGGGCAGGGAGGGTGTTGCGAGGGAACAGAAGGCTTCTCCCCAACGTCAGGGTGGTTTATGCCAGGCTAATCCTAGAGAAGGAGCAGGAGAGGCGGGCCACTAGCCAGAGGTTTGATCCAGATCCCTACCTGACAATGTACTCGTCTGTAAAATGGGCCAGCCTGTGGGTCAGAAGCCTTCCCTTCTGGGGCTCTCTCCCCTCACTTTTCTTGACTTTTCACCTTCTTCTCAGGCTTTTTCTTTTTTTTTAATCCCCGCCCCCATCAGCAGCAACATCCGGCTGCAGGAACATATTTGACCCTGTGACCTTCAGCTCCCAGGGTCCCCTTTGCAAGGGGCTCTATTTGAAACCATCAGGTGCCAACGCTACACTTTGTAAACATAGTCAGTTTGCATCCGGGAGCACCCAGTTCCTGGCGCGCCTACTTCTCTTTCTGCCTTCCCAGAGCTTTGCGAAGCATCCATCTGCGCCGCTGCCAGGTTTGCTGCTGGGCTGAGGAATCCGCTGTGAGAATAGGCACCCACTCGTCCGGGGAGCAGGAAGCCCGGGGCTGCACCACCCTGTTTCATCACCTTGGACAAGACACCTAGCCTTTTCTTTGCCTCCGTTTGCACACCCGTAAAATGGGGCCATAATCGCAGCTCCCTCTGGGGGCTGCCACACAGAGGAAAGGCTAAATGAACTCACAAGGCAGTCGGCACACACGCTGGAGATGTGCACGCCGATGCTTTGTCTCTGAGCTCACCCTTCCACTGCAAGATTGCAAAGTAAGTTACTATTACTTTGAGGTCAGGAGTCTGGCCTCCTGCCGGTTCCCAGGCAGCTCCTGGTGCACAAAGGTCCCCCCTTTCCCTGCAGCCCGGCCCTGCTCCCTCCACCCTCCAGCTGCAGACTGCAGGGGGGCCCCTCCCTGGCCCCTCCAGGCCTCTCCACAGAAAGGCCTTTCTTAATACTTGTTGATTGATTTGCAAATATAACCTCCCTGGCCCTAAAGAGGGGAGAATCGCAGGACGCAAATCTCTTTCAAAGGGCCAAGAAGTGGAGCACTTCAAAGACACACAGCAAACCCACCAGAATGTCAAAACCGGGGTTCTGAAGGCCAAACGTCAGGCAATGAGATAATTAATGCGATATTAACATTAATGCAATGAATGCGATGAAAACTCGCGCGGTGCTATTTTCAGGATATGTTTCAAGTCTTGGAGGCCCAGCATTCATATCACAGGAAGTGAAAACCCCGAGAAAGTCCAAATGTGTGAAGGGCCGGGACCCCCTCGGGGTGGGCGCTTCTCCATAAGCAGGCAGTGACCACCCTCAGCAGTGCTCTCTCTTGTCCCCACGTCCCGGGGCGCTGGTATTAACCACGGTGGAGAGTGGGGGTCACCCTCTGGCGCTGTCTTAAGAATCGAGTCCCTTCCCGCCACACACCGATCTTCGTATCACTTCAGGCAAAGCCCCCAGCGCCCTTGTCAGCCCGCGGGGCCCACCCGCACGCAGACCCCCGCCTGCGCCCCGCACGCTGGGACCCTCCCCCCTGCGGCTTGTCAGCGACCGCGCGGCGGGCCGGGGGACACGTGCCACAGGTGGCGCGGGCCCCCGGCGACCCCGCGCGGTTTCTGCTCCTTCGGAAGGAGCGAGCGCCCAGCTCCCCCCCACCCCTGCCCCGAGCCTCCCGCCCAGCCCGGGGACGCGGACGGAGCCTGCTCGCCAAGAGCCGGAGAGGGCCCCGAGCTCGGCTCTCCGCCCTGCAAGACTCGAGACGCGTCCCAGAGAGCGAAGTCCGCCGGGCGCCGCCGCGCAGTGCCGCTCCGGCCGCGCAGCCGGCCCCGTCCCCGGACCCCCGGCCGGCTCGCTCCCGCGCGCTCCCCGAGCCCCTCCCAGCGCTCAGCGCGCATTCGCCGGCGCCGGCCCGAAACAAAGCGGGCGGCGGCGCGGCCCGGTACCTGGGCGAGCGGCGGGTCCCGCGAGCGATGGCCGCAGCAGGCCGGGCGCCGAGCAGCGCAGGAGCGCGCGGGCGGGCCGTCCTCCTGGCTCGCCGCCGCGCCCGCCGCAGGGCCCCCTCGAGGCGGAGCAGGCAATCGCCGCCGCCGCGCCCGGCCGCCGGTCACCTGGCCTCAGCGCCCAGCCCTGCGGGCGCGGGGCGGATCCGCCCCCGCGCACCCCCGTGCGCCCCCGTGCGCCCCGGGACCTCCCCGCCAGGCCCCGCGGGACCGCCAAATGGTGGGCCCACCCGGGGGTCCCTGCTCCGAGAGTTCACGCGCCGCAGGTGGGGGCGGAGGGAGGCTGGAGTCCTGACCCCAGCAAAACCGGTCGTTCATTCCTTCACTCATTCCTTCCTTCCTTCCGCGCTGTAATTACTGTGCTCTCCGGAACCCAGGCCTCCCTGCCCGCGGGTAGCTCACACTCTAACAGGGTTCTGCGGACGTAAAGCAGCGGGCCAAGGGGGGCAAGGCCCAAGATGCTTTAGAAGTCTCTGGAAGGGAGGGACTGGGGAGGACTTCACAAGTCACATGACTACTCAAAATGAGCCCGGAGAAACAAGCAGGACTGTCTGGCCAGAAGCGTTCAGGAGAGCAGGTCCCAGGCCAGAGGGATACTCAGGGCAGGAGAGGCAGAGAAATTCCAGCATCCCCCAGAGACTCAAACATCCCCTCAGTCAGTCTCTCAGCCTCTGTTTACCCATTAGTGAAATTCGTAAATGGGCAGCACCCTCCAAAGATGCCCCCGGAAAACACACAGCCCTCTGCAGATTTCAAGTGCTGTCCCTCACAGGCAAAAGAACGGTGTTAACAAGATCTTATCCTGGGGCCCGTGAGTGCGTGGATAGCCCCTGGCACAGGGAAAGCACATGTGAGAAGACACCTACCCTACAACCTGCAGAAGAAGGGCAGGGGTTGTACCCGCCGCGGGGACCAAATTGTCTTAGAATCCCACCTGGAGAGGCCTGCGCACGTCTTAAGGTGCTGTTACCAGGAACGACCCCTGATCGGGGCTGGACACCCAAAGCTATCCTGGCCCTCGGGGTCCAGCCGTGCCTGTCCTGGCTTGCGGGGACCTTCCTCGGTTCATCACTGAGAGCAGAGGCTGAACCTCGCTCCTGTTCCACTCCCACCCTGCAATGCCTCTTGGAAAGGCCAACAACCCCTACCTTGCTCTAGAGGGCAGCATGATTTCTCAAGAGGTCAAAACTCTTGACTCGTCCTCAGACGGCAGAGGGTACCGCGAAAGGAGCCTCAGCAGAAGAGGGGAGGAGTGAGGAGGTCGCAGCCCGCTGAACCCTAAATGGGGCTGAGGCTGGTGCCATCACCCATAGGGAAAGAAGCTGAAATTGTAGCTGACCCGACCAAGGTCGCCCAGCTGTTCAGCCAGACAACATGATAAAGATCCAGAACCATCAGGCGGACAAACTCCTCTTAGCTTTCTTCCGCTCTGCCTCGTTCTGCCCATCCAGCTGTCCTGGCTGTGCCGACTCGTCTCTTTGCTGGAACATCCCAGAGCCAACCACCTCTGTCCGTCCTGCGTCTCAGGCTCTGTCACCGTGTCCAGGTCCCTGCTGGCTGAATGACTAAGTGAACGTGAACTTCTGAAGGTACCAGGACATCTACTTGCGGGGACAAGGCCAATAAGCTTGCCCGAGATCACGCGCCTGGGAAGCAGGGAGTCCTCGCCCCTGCGGGGCAGCCTCTCCTAAAATCTGTCCTCAACTTTCTCTCCCTCAAAGCCAAACGGTCACACCCACCCCGCTGTCCCTTACCAGCTAGCTGTCCCTTGCCTCTGGGACTGTGGACACGTGGAGGCCTATTGAGACGGTGTCTGTCTTCATACATCCCCCTGCAGAGCCCCGAGAAGGGAGGAGGCACACTGGACCTGGTGTTTTCGTGCATTTTCCCTTAGCCCGAGCAGCTGGCTCCCAGATTCACCGAAGTGCAGATGCCCGCACGGCCCGCACCGGCCCGCACCTGGCCAGAGACTGCCACGGGGCTGGGGGGGGGGGGCTTCCCAAATCCAGGAGCTCCCGCTTCCCAGCCCACAACTTGGACTCTCCAAGAACCTGAACAACAACAGGGCACCCTGCAATTATCTGAAAAAGGGACACACATTTTTTCCATCCTTACCCATCCAAAAATATCTCAAATCTGAAAACAAAAGTCAGAGCAGTTTAGCTGAGGTCAAGCAGGCTTACACCAAACCCGCCACTCCCTCCCCAGCACTGCAGACGGGGCAGGCGTGGGTCTGGGTGGGGGCTCGGCCACGTCTCCACTGCCCAGAACCCCTCTTCTTCCTTCCCACTGGAGTTCTGAAAGAACTTTCTGGAACTTTGTCGTTGCCATGAAGATGGTCTTGGCCACGGCCGCAGTCTGACAATTCAGTATGCCTGGGTCAAAGAGAGCATGTGGGAAATGACGTGGATAATTTTCTGATTTCCTTGCACTGAAAAGTAACGTTTTCCAGGGAGCCGCTGGAAGGGGCAGCAGGAAGCAGGACACGGGATGCAGGTCCCCGGCTCGTGGCTCTGTGAGGCTGCAGCGGGTCCACAAGCTGGCGTGGTGCATTTAGGTACCGTGCTCCTCCAGAGCTCACAGGGACATGGCCCCCCTTCCCTCCCTATGCTTCTCTCCCCCAGCACACAAGTCCACAGGCACAACCCAGCACCTCGCCTTTTCCGTTCCCCAGAGGCTTTCCTAAACCTGTGGAATCTCAGTGCTCTCTCTGCTAAAATGCACGCCACCATCTTCTGCAGCTATGGCCCTGGGAGCCCCTCACCTGTGTCCTGCTGGGGCCACGGACATCGGCTCTGAGACAGATGTGAGCAGGTTCATACACCAGGAGGAGAGAGGGAGGCAGGCAAAGAGGGTGCCGGTGCTATGGGAGCTGTCCTGGAGCACATGGGTCAGTCTCAGGCGTGGGCCACTGCTGGAAGGCCACCCTTGGCCTCTGAGGTCGTCCACAAAGGAGGCTGATGGCTCAGGGCCACCTCCCAGCAGCCCGGCCAGCAAGTGTTCATTGAAGGAATCTAGACCATTACAGGGACCTCGAGGTCCCACGGGGCTGCTTCGTCCCACGAGCAGCCTGCCCAGAGAACCTAGCTGGGCTCCTTCCTGCGGCCGCTGGGGCTGCTGTCTCTCCTGACGGTCCCGCCCCCCACCCCACCCCGGGCGACACCCCGGGGAGGAGCCCAGGAGACTGGAGGCAAAGAGCGGGAAAACGGTGCCACAGCAGAGCGGGAAGAAAGTCGCCACCGGACGGACCGGCTCGGGGCTTCTGGGGCCCATCCCTGAAGCCCCGACAGTCCAGCGTTCTGTTCCTGCAGCCAAACCCATTCCTAAGGGGATCAGGGCCTTCCGGAGAGGTCTGGACCAGGGGGTGACGGCGGGTGCCGCCTCAAGGGGCGGGGTCTGGAGCGTGTGGGCGTGGCCTCCCCCCGCCCCACCTCCGGTCGCCTCCAGCACTAGCGCCTCTTCCTCCCGCCCAGCCCTTCCCGGCAGGTGCGGAGCCGGGTCCTGAGCTCCGGGTCCTGAGGCCCCGGTCCCGCGCCGGCGCAGGGCCGCACAGACGGAGACCCGCAGCGGCCCTCGCTGCTCCCGCCTGCCCTCCGCCCAGCGACGTCTCGGCCTCCCCAGTGCTGAGCCGGGCGCAGGGGCCTCCGCGAGCCTTTGGCGAGGGCGATCCTGGAAGAACCAACCGGTGTGAGGGGCCCGGCGCCCGGGAGCGCGGGTCGTGCTGGGCGTGGAGCCTGTTTGAGACTCTCTCCCTCTTGCCCCGCCTCTCTCTCTCCCTCTCTCTCTTTTTCTCTTAAAAATAAATACGTAAATAAATAAATAGAATACTCCTCCCAGGCCCCGAAGAAGGCCTGGGAGGAGTAACCCGGGGCAATGAGCAGACCCAGCCCCCCGCCCGACGCTAAGGGCTCATCCCACTCCCCGCTGGGAGGAGCCGGGGCTGGTTCTGGGTTCTGGGTTCTGGGTCCCAGCAGGAAACCCATGAGCGGAGCCCAGAGCCCCAGTAATGTCAGGGAATGAAAGGCTTGAGGCAGTGGGAGGGACACGGCCCCCAACTCCCCAACCCCAAAGAGCTCTTGGTGGCTAAACCTGGAGCCATCTGAGCAACAGAACAAACACAGTTTGGGGTTATAATTCAAAGTATGGATATAAACACGCGTGAGTCCATACTGATGGACTGACTGGCTGAATGAGTGCGTCAGAATAGGGCGGATCCCCCTCAGAGAAGATTTCCAAACAGCCTATGTGGCTAGCTCCCCACCAAGGAGACTGGGAGACAGGGCTCCCTCCCCACCCTTGAGCCTGGGGGTCAGGGTCCACAGTGACCGATGAGTGGTGCTGAGAGTAGGTGCCCTTGACCTGAGGTGGTGGGGACGACGCTCGGCCTCTGTGTCTCCCTCCCAGCTCACCCTGAACCCCAGCCTACGCGGGAGGAAACGCCAGACAATCCCAGCTGAGGGGCTGGCAGACTACAAAACACTGACCAGCGCTCGTCCACACTGTCTCTACTGAAGATAATGTGAATATTTAAGGAAAATTTCAAGCATCGATAACACCTGACCTTCATCCTAAGGACATCAGACATAGTTAACCATTTACATGGTACATTACATGTTCCAAAACCGGACCAATGGACTTCGTGAACAGTGCTTTACAATAAAAACTGTGACTTAATTTCAAACAAATGTATTACCGTCCTCTTCCTCTATTCTGTGATCTACTCGGCGAACCCACTAGGTTCCTGACATGAGTACCAGTCCCTGATGCTCCGACTGCTTTTTCCACATTCTGCACCGAATTCAACAGCACCATGGGGGGAGCAGGCACAGATTATGATGCAGATCTCAAGATAAGCAGTGATTCCTGGGGTGCCCGGGGGGCTCAGTCGGTTAAGAGTCTGCCTTCGGCTCAGGTCATGAGGTCAGGGTCCTGGGGTCGAGTCTCCTCTCCCTCCGCCCCTCCCCCCTTTCATGCATGGACACTCTATCTCTCAAATAAATAAATAAAATCTTAAAAGAAAAAAGCAGGGGGCACCTGGGTGGCTCAGTAGGTTAAGCCTCTGCCTTCGGCTCAGGTCATGATCTCAGGGTTCTGGGATCGAGCCCCGCACTAGGCTCCCTGCTCAGTAGGAGGCCTGCTTCTCCCTCTCCCACTCCCCCTGTTTGTGTTCCCTCTCTCTCTGTCAAATAAATAAATAAATCTTGAAAAAATAAAGATAAGCAGTGATTCCTGCACAGAGCTCTGGTCAGGGGCCCCCAGAAGACCCAGGAGTCTCCCCTGCAGATCCTGGGCAGGGAGTGCTGACCGTGGGCAGCCTCGGGACTGTAGAGGCTCTGGAGACTGTCCCAACCAAGCCTGGGACAGCAGAGAATGGAACTTTGCTGAGGTCAGCTCCCAACCGTGGCTGACAAACCAAGGGCCAGGCCGAGCGTGCATCTCTTGACCACAATCCCGATGGACCACCCAGACAGCAGAATGTCCCCACCAAATCATGCAAGAATGAAGCTGTCAGGGGCAGAGGCCCAGGGAGGTGGACAGGGAGAGCCCTTCCTTGGAGACCCATGGACAGGTCCCCATGCACACAGCCCCCCCTGCAGGGCCTGAGACAGAATCCCAGCTGGAGAGGGGAACGTCAGTGGGGAAAGTGGGTTCTAGCTCACTCCATGGTGCTGTCGAACTCGGTGCTTGAAGGGCAGCTCCCCATGTTGTGGGGCCCTCCCCGCACCCTCGCCACACGCTCCTTCAGCTGTGCTGAACTGTGATCCCCCCAGATTCATATGTTGGAGCCCTGACTCTCAGGCTGGGACTCACGATGGGACTCAGAACGGACTGTCTCAGAACACGACTGTACTCGGAGAGGGGTCTTGAAGAGGCGATGGAGGTAAAACGAGGTCCCTAGGGCTGGCTCTACTCCAGGGCACTGGGGTCCTCATCGGAGGAGGACATCAGGACGCAGACGCACGCGGAGGGACGACCCTGTGAGAACACGGGGAGGAGACGGTGTCTGCGTGGCCAGGAGAAGCCTCGGGGGGCGGGGGACCGGCCCTGCCACACCTGGATCCGGGGTATCCAGCCTCCCGCCCCAGAGGAGAACAAATGTTGTTTGAGGTGCCCAGTCTATGGTCTTTGCCATGGGAGCCCACACGGAATAGGACAGAAGGCCCTGCGGCTTAGAGCACAACCCGGAGATCACTGGCGCGTGTGTTCCCTCACTCGTTCATTCATTCATTCATTCATGCATCCAGCAAAGGTTCACCAAACACCCGTTCAGTAAGATGTTGTTAGATGCTTTCCTTAACATGGTTCCCGCAGACCTTCTGGAACACAGGTCTGTCCACGCCGCATGTCTGCCAGGTCCCGTGCTGTGCAAACCTTTCCTGAGCCCTCAGCCGGTGTGAGCCCTCGCCTCTAGGATCGCCGCGGTGAGACACCAGGGTCCATGCCGTGCCGGGCAGATCTCAAGATTCCAGAATGTTCTGGTGGCAAAGTCCCCGACCTCCACCTTCCATGCCAGGATGTCCCCTTCACCATCCCTGACGCTCGCCAGGCTCAGCTTGAAGGCTTCCAACGCAGGGGAGCTCCCAGGCTTGGAAGCATCAGCCCCCTCTCCCAAGGAGCGAGGGATGGCTCTGGCTGGCTGGTAAGAGAGCCTTCTTGGGAAGCCCTGACGGTGTGAAAATGTGCCCCAGCCCAGGAGCAGGCAGGGCGAGTACCCCTGGGGGAAGAAGAAGGAACAGAGACAAGTGCACAGTGAGGCCCAGAAGCAGCCCGGGGTGGGGGCATCCGAGGAGACGGCCCCGAGGGGAGGGGACAGCTGGAGGGTCCCTGCCGGGGGCAGGAGAGAAGGCAGAGACACAACGCTAAGCGTGGGCCCTTCCAGTTCTGGGGGAGGACCCAGTGAGAATCTCCACCAACCTGCACCCTGCCACCTCCGCCAGCCTGGGGTCCTGTCTGTGACACAGGGCCCCGTCAACGGCAGCCCCGGGTCTCACTGGCCCGCTGGTGGCCTCCCTGTGGCCCTCTGCTCTGGGCCTGACAGGTAACTCGGCCAGCCACTGCGGTTGGCCTGGGCAGCCCCGGGGGGGGGGGGGGTGGCTGGAGGTGGAGCTCAGTGCCAGGAACCCTGAAGGGGAGGTCGGGGAACCCAGGTCTGACAATCATTCCGGCGGAGCCCCCCCACCACAGGCCGGAGCCGCCAGGGGAGAGGACCAGGGAGGGCCAGTGCATTCTCATCTTCCTGTTTGTAGCCGGCAATACTGGGCTTCATGGTTTTGCTTGGAAACAATTACGAATTACAGAAGGAATCGCGGCTCTCCACGGAGAGGGAATCCTGCCCAGCAGGCCTGCCCAGGAGAAGGCGGCTCTGTGGCCATGTTCCCAGGTCAGCATCTGGCTGGCTCCCAAACTCAGCCGGGGACCCTCCTGGCACAGCCGGGTTTGGGGTTGGGAGCAATTAGCAGTTGGAATCTGAGCGCGGAAAGGGGGAGCGAGGGAGAAGGCGGCCAGGCGTAGGGGGTAGGGGGAGGGGGTGTCTGTGAGCTCCTCCTACCCTTCCTCCTCCTCCCTTCCCCGAGGCAACAGGGGCCGGGAATTATTTATCAAATGGTACTAGTTTACAAAGGGTTAGTCAATGGAGAATTCTCTCTAAACAGACTCCTTTGAAAATGTAACATATAATTTATTTATAAAAACCACACACACCGGGTCTCAGGCATTCATCTGTTGCTTGCAGCACGGGCCGGGCGCACCCCTGGCTGAACGCAGGGCACCCCGCGGGAGTGAGCACGGGCGCAGCTGCCCCTCACATTCGCCTGACCTCAGACGGGGGCCCCAGCGTTGTTTCTCGTTCTGAAAAACTTCAGAACGAGCGTCCCTGTGCTGCACCAGTGAGCACAACCATGAGACGGATAGAGGCCAACCGATCTGGGTCTTTGTGGCGGGGGCGGGGGGGTGGGGGGGGTGGGGGGTAGGGGGTGCACCCCACCCCCGAGTGGCACGAGTTCACACTCAGGGGGTCCCTCCGTCTTCTCTGCCTGGGAGCTCCCTGGGAACACAGCCAGCAGTAATCTGGAATCCTGGCATGGTCCAGGATTTGCTGTGTGACTTCAGTGAGTTAATGAACCTCTCTGGGCCCTGGTGTTTTCTTCTGTAGAAGATGGGGACGACACTAGAACCAACCCCATCCGGCCCGTTGGCGGGTTCCCAGCTCTGTTCAGAGCCATGTCCGGTGCTCGCAGCACATGTTTAAGGAGGCTGGCCGGGACCCGCGTTAAACGAACCTCCCTTCACCTTCGTTTCTCCAGCCCCAGCCAGAAAACAATCTGCGGCCTGAGGTGTGGCTTTTCCCAACCTGCGCATCATCAAAATCACATCGGGGCAGGGCAGATGCGCGTGCAGATTCCTGAGCCTGGGCTCCGAATTCCAGGGCTGGGTCGAGGAATGCGCTTAAAAAAAACAACAAAAAAACAACAACAACAAAAAACCCCTTGTTTTTGTAACTACTGCCTAAGGAGATGTGTATATATTTAGGAGGAGGGCTTTGTTACCCTGAAGCATGAGTTACCAACACCTCCTTTCTATAAAAATGGTCTTTTGTGGGGGGAAAAAAAGCCCATAGATTTTAAACTAGTCCAAGAATGTAGGTGGGTGTATTCCCGGCAGATCTAAGGGAGGAATTCCGACCTGCAGGATTCCTTAGCCTGGCCTGTGCCCCGGGGGCTCTCACAGCCTGGTGCCCGTCCCATCTGGGGCTCCCAACGGTGTCCTCTGATAGGGCTGGAGGCTAGGGGAGCTGAAGATCCTGATGGTCCGAGAGGCACCCAGGACGCTGAAGGTTTTCAGCCCAGAAGAGTGCAGGAGCTCCCCTGAACACATCCATTTTCCCCCAAGGGCAAAGGAGTGTCTGCAGTGAGTGTTCCCTCCCCCAAGGCCCCAGGAAGTCCCTGCTGCAACCACCCCCCCACCCCCCCCATGGTTCTCAGTCCCCAGTCACTCCTGTCATTCCCTGGGGTACCTGCAGCAGGGCCCCCCCAGCCTACAGTGGGGACAAGTGAGGCTGGCTTGTGCGGAGGCTGCCGAGAGCCCCTTGAGGAACCTCAGTGCCCCCAGGGTTGCCCAAGAAACCCTGTGTCCCCCCAGATTGTACCCCAAGACACTAGGGTCCTCCAGAATTGTATCCTGAGACCCTTAGACTGGATCCCAAGAAACCCCAAGTCCTGTCAGATTACACCCTGAAAAACCCTGGGACCCCCACAGGTTGTGCTCCATTAAAACACAGGACCCCCCAACCCCCTCAAGGCTGCACCCCAAGAACCCTCTGAGCCCCCTGAGGGTTGCTTCTGATTATTTTGTGAATGAGATTTTTACTCCCATGAGAAAACATCCCGACACATTCCCTGGGTCCAAGGCCGCTCTCTGCTCTGCAGACCTTAGGGGACAGACCCCCACGGGTCTCTATCCGCGAGGCTTTGGACGGGAGCACGGGGCTCAGCCTGGCCTGTCCCAGCCAGGCCGAGATCACAGGGCCCGGGGCTGCTCTGGGTTTCAGCAACATTCTTCCTTAATAAGTAAATGGGTGGCCGGGGAGGGGGGCGGTGGACCGGGCTCTTTTCCTTCCTTGTGGACCCCCCAGAACCCAGCGCAAGGACACGCGGTGGTTATGGCCCCCCCTTCTCTGCCCCGTCCGAAGAAGAGCAGAGAGCGAGTCCCCAGAAACCAGACACCTGGCAGAAGCCCATCACCGCCTGGAAAGATGACGCCTGGCCTTCCAGAGTTTTCCGAGGGGAAGCCGGGCAAAGACCAAGGATGAGACCCGTGAGACCAAGGTGCGGGCCCAAGTCCAGGCTGTGACTCTAGTAAGTCAGACACTGAAGAAAGACAAGCCTTTGGCTAATCAACTCATGATTAAAATAAGACTTCGTTCCGGGCCCTGCAGGCTCCAGGATTCCTTTTAAGTAGAGAGTCTGTATGTTCTGCCATGGAAAGCCACGAGTGTGAGGCCAACAGACCACACACCTGTCATGCCCGGCCTGGGAGCCAGGCCTTCCTCGCTGCTGCCTGCCGGACCCAAAGGCAGGCCTGGGTTGACTGGGGTGGTGGGGGTGGGGGTAGGGAGTGGGGCCTGGGGCTCTCGTCCTCTCCCCGCCTCTGGCCCCATGTGTGCCCAGCCACATGCCGTGGCCATCTCACAGGCTATGCGCATGCACAAACATTCTGCACTGGAACATGGACATCCATATCCAAAAATGACAGCTTTGACTTTCCAATATCAGGGCTCTTGTGTGTATCAGTTTGGTTCAATAAAAGGTTCTATTTAAAAAAAAAAAAAAAAGTTTGCCAACCTCTGCCCTGAGTTTCTACGGCGTGATCCGTAGGTGAGAAAATTGGGGCCACAGGATGGCATGACCTGCCGGCCTCCTTCTCCAGGTCAGACGCACACTCCTTTCTACCCGATTTTGCCCACGCCCCGGGGTCCGCGGTGGGACACACATGAAAACCAGTGCTAGCCCGGGAGGCCGCTCGGGGGAGCAGGGTGACCTCCAGGGAGGGTCTGCCCTCTGGTACCAGCCCTCCTTTCTTAAGCTACTCTCC
The DNA here is from genome assembly GCA_020311275.1 of Eira barbara. Lineage (NCBI taxonomy): Eukaryota > Metazoa > Chordata > Mammalia > Carnivora > Mustelidae > Eira > Eira barbara. The sequence continues at coordinate 11,887,432 of JAHRIG010000463.1, read as the reverse complement.
CTGGCCATCCCTTGACCCGCCCCCCAAAAGAAGGAGGTCATTTCCCACTTTGGAGCCTTGATCGTCCTGTGGCTGGGACCTAGCCCTGGGAAAGCCATCAGTGACCCCACCTGACTTTCCCCTGACATTCGGGCGCAGAGGTGTTCCCCAAGCTCGTCTATAATGATGAGACATACAAGCACAGGGAAACACGTCCAGAGGACACACCGTGGGGTGGGAGTGTCCATGTGCTTTACTGTTCCCGTTGTGTGTGCGTATGTGTTTTAAGGATTTATTTATTTGAGAGAGAGAGAGCAGGGTGAGGCGGAGAGAGATTCTCAAGCAGACTCCCGGCAGAGTGGGGAGCCTACTGTGGGGCTCGATCCCACGACCCCAAGATCAGGACCTGAGCCGAAACCGAGAGCCCGACGCTTAACCGACTGCGCCCCCCGCCCCAGGCGTCCCATCAGTCACACGTTTTACCGTCTCCATATTGGTGTCTCCACGTCACTGTAGAACAAAACGGAAACCCCCAGGTGGCCGTTCAAGCAGCAGAGCGCTGGCTCCAGGCCTGGCCTGCCTCTCCAGGGACCTCACCAGGGGCCAGAGATGGAGACCGGATGCCGGCATTTGCAAGGATGGCCTCAAAGAAGGTTCTCAGCTAGAGCAGACTTTGCCCACACGCTCTGACGCCGTGGGGAAGGGGCGTGCTTCTGTCCATGAAGATGTGGTCAGAAGAAGCCTAGCCAGAAGGAAGGGGGTTACGGGGGGTGAGCGGGGCCCACCCTGGGGCGCGGCACTGTTGGCAAGCTCTCCTCGCACTTTCCCCGGTTTTCCCGGATTCCCCGTGGGCTCATATCACTTTCCCAACATGGGATGAAACCACATTTGCCTGTGTCTTAAAATGATGGGTCCTCGTAACACCCGCCCAGTTGTTAGCTTCTGAGACCTCGCCCTGGAGAGTGAGGCCACTCCGTGTCCGCAGCCCGACTCGCCATCGGCACAGAGACTGCTTCTCAGCAAAGCCCATTTCCCTTCTCCAAACAAAAGGACACAAAGCAGCTTTTTGACCCTGGCCAGCTCTCGCCACATACTTGGGATGCCAGCATTCTTGCAAAGAGCCTGGAAGGGCCCCAGTGGCCAACCTAGACGTGTACTTCTAAGTAAATCATTTTACTTGCCAACATTCCTTTCTGGGGTGACTCTTCCAGCCCTTACGCGCCACACCGTCTCCCCGCCCTGCTCAGCCCTGGGGCAAGCCCAGCGCCTCCGTCTGTGTTTCCAAGGAGGGGCCCGGCCCCCCTCCTCCCCGGCGCGTGGTCTCTCTGACTCTGTCAGGGCGATAAGCTGCAAAGATAAGCACGAGCCCTTCAGCAAGTAACAAAACAGCAGAATCAAGTTCACTTGGGCAGGAAGGTCATCCTCATTCCGGATCACGTTGTTACACGCGTGTCGGCGGAAGTCAAGGGTCAGCGTGTGCATGGTCCAGGCTGGCCGCACCCACGGGAGGGCTGCCCGTCACCGGCGGCGGGGGATGTGCCAGATGGAAAGTCTGAGCGCTCCAGGTAACGAATCAGACGTTGAACAAGAAGAGCCGCTCCCGCCAGCAGTCTGCTAGACGGCGTCCGGCCCGCGGGGTGGGCAGACCAGATGGCGGCGAGTGTGGCCCACTTGCGGGCCGATTGGCTGAGTACAGGGGGTGCCGGTGTGGCCCAGAGGAGCCGGGGGTGCCATCAGGGGATCTGGGAGACTGGTTGAGCTTGCCAAAGGGGTAGGCTGTGGTGCGGGAGACCCAGAAGCGAGCAAGAGACACATCAGAGCGGCTCGGAGACCTGCTGGGGACCCTCGTTTTCTGTTGAACTTCAGGCTTATTGCTGAATGGGGGAGAGTCTGAGCCTCAGGTCGTGACCCCAGCAATGAACGTGAACATCCGAGGCTCAATCACGTCTCCGGTCAAGGTGGGGACAGACATTCCTGTTATAGATTCCTACAGCCTGCCATGTGCATATTAACTTTTCACAAATCTAAAGGGTATTTTATTAAGAAAAAGAGGACAGGGGCCCCTGGGGGGCTCAGTCGGTGAAGTGTCTGCCTTCGGCTCAGGTCATGATCTCGGGGTCCTGGGATCCGGCTCCCTCGTCAGGCTCCCTGCTCAGCGGGGAGCCTGCTTCTCCCTCTCCCTCTGCCCCGCCCCCCTCACCACTCTTGCACACGCCCTCACGCAGTCTCTCAAATAAATAAATAAAATCTTAAAAAAAAAAAAGGACGACAAAAGGGAAAAGACGACCAAGACGTCGCTGTGGGCGGAGCTCTGGGCCCTCGACATCCCTAAGCGGAAGCCCTAACGCCTCCAGGACCACAGGATGTGACCGCATTTGAATGCAGGGCCTTTGAAGACAGGACTACGGTACAATGTCAACAGGGGGCTTCAGTCTAATATGACTGGAGTCTTTATAAGGAGAGGACATCGGGACACAGACACGCATAGAGGGACGACTCCATGAGGACCCAGGGAGGAGACAGTGTCTGCACGGCCAGGAGAGGACTCTGGAGAGACCAGCCCTGCCCCGCCTGGATCTCCGACCTCCAGCCTCCAGCACCGGGGGAGGATACATCTCTTGTTTTCAGATGCCCGGTCTGTGTGCGTAGTTCTCTTGGGCTGAGCTGACTGATACAAACATGAAGCTTCCTTGGAGGGGGTCTTGGAGGGGGTCGGGGGAGAGAATTCCCTTGCTGTGTGCTCTGCCGGTCAGGCTACAGGGACGTTTCCCAGCCCGCAGACTTGTCCCATGAGATTCACAGACGCGGTTTCACGTGTGTGATCCTGAGCACCTGAGGCACTGTCAGGGACACCCGTCTTGGGGTCCCCCGGCGCTCCTTTGCGATTTGCTGCACACATGTCCTCAAGTGACCCACCTCGAGTGGAGTGCCTGTCGACCCTGCGACCTCAGAGCGACACAGCGCAGCTCCGCTGGGAGGCAGGTTCTGGTCCCCCGGCGGCAGTTGTGCTGTGAGAGGAAATCCGCCGCAGACTTGGGGTCCCCACCCAGCCCTTCTCGGCCGGGTCAGGGTCCTGCCGGCACCTGTGGCCTCGCTCCCGCACACACGGCTCCTCCAGCATGCCACCCTGCCGTGAGGACACACGCCACTGCCCCTCGCCCGCCGCCCCATCTTCCAGCCCCAGAAAGAGGAAGGACCCCACGGTCACAGCTCCTTGGGAGGAAGGCTGCACACCTGTCCCCAGCACTGTGCTCTGTCACCTCCCAAGTGTCCCCATGTGTGACAGGGTCACCCCCCCAATGACTCCCAGCAGAGGGTAAGCAGCGGCCAGGACAGGCCCTACCCACAGACACGGGGGTTGTTGGCTGAGGAGCTGCACTTCTCTGTGGGGCTCGGAGGTCTGTCTTCGGAAGAGCAAATTCTCTAGCGGTCAGTCTGGTAGCTGATGGGTTGCTGGAGAATTGCAAGCAGGTTGGTCGCTAAAGGGTAACAGCGTTCTGTGGGGACGGAATCCGATCCCGTGTGGTGGCAAGGGACATTCGAACAGTGTTGGCCACCAGACGGAGGCTGGGACGCCCCTGCCTGTTGCGGAGCAGGTGCACGGATGCCAGCCTGGAAATGACCTGAAGGACTCTGAGGCTGCCTGGTTTCTCAGAGACCCTGGGTTACGTGCGCCTGAGGGGGCCGTGGTGGCCGTCGCCCAGACCCGGTGGGGTCCCTGCTCCCCGTGGGGATGGGCTGGGACCCTGCTGCTTCTCCGGCAAACTCAGTGTGGGCGTGGTCAGCGGTGGCCGAGAAGCACCGCCCATGCCCCACCCCGCGGGCAAGTCTCACCCTGGCCTCTGGCGTCCGGCATCTGGAGCCCGCCGGCACCAGTGCAGAGGAACCGCCTGGTAAAGTGTCCAGAATTCCTCCAGCCGGTTTGCCACAGGCCTCGTTAAAGGTGAAGTTATAGAAACTTGTAATTACATAAATCGTATTAGAAAAACAAAGGCCGTCAATTCTCAAAAATCGTATTAGATTAGATTAGATATCGAAAATCGTATTAGAATTATTCTGCTTTATATCGGCATTGTTTCTGCCCCTGGGGGTAGCCCCATCTGTTGGGTCTGCGCAGGGGAACGCGGCGTCGTGGGCCGACCTCGTGCCGGCTCGGGGATGTCCCACCGGGAGCTTGGCTGCTGCGGCTGGAGAGGTTTATGCGCAGACACTGGCAGGCTCTTCAGACCAGGCGTGTTTTCCCCAATAACCCACTGGCGAACATTTACCAGCACCCCAGGGCCATCCTCTTTTGGAGGGTGGTGGTGACCGGCACTTGGGGTGAGAAACACAGGCGGGGCGACCTTTGGAAACTCCGATCTACCCCAGGGAGATAGGTACAATTGATGCAAAATGTTTCGCTCAGTGCCGTGACCTTAATTCCTCACAACGTCTCTGCTCGTCAGCAGGTGCAGCCTTCAGCAGGTGCCTGCCGCCCACCACCACGCAGCGATCTGCCGGGGAGAGTCTCATTTGTGCACGTGCACCCCCGAGGCCCAGCGTGCAAGATGCCAAGACGCCGGCTCCCAAATGTGTCTCGAAAGGAGAGACCCTTGCCGGCCATCTCCACGCCCATGCGAGCGGCTAAGGGAGGTTCGCGTGTTTACAGAGCTGGAGATACAGCGAGGCATCCCGCAGTGGGAGTCTCCGGCATGTCCTGTGGGTACTCGGATACTCGGCCCTTCTGTGCCCAGGCATGCTGGCAGCCAGGATGTGGGCGAGCGACTGGCCTTCTAGACGCCCACCCCGGCCGCACAGGGGGTGAAGGTGCTTACCACTCCCCCCCAGCTCTGATTCTCTGCCCCCATGGCCTCAGCCCCGGTCTCACCCTCGTTCCTCTCTTTAGCCCCGCCGCCGCCCCCTCCTCCTGGCCTGGCCATGGGGCGCTGGTGGCCAGCTCCAGCTCCTTCCACCCCAGGCTGATGGGGAGGCCTGGCCCCGGCTCCCGCTGGTCTGCACTGAGCCACAGGCCGACCGGCTTCTCCACAGGACTTGCCTGCAAGGGACAGGGGTCAGCCCCTGCTCGCCACGTGGAGGGCTGCTTGGGGCCCTGGAAGACGGGGCAGCCCCAGGACCCGCGGTGGCCCGGCCTGGTCGCCAACACGCCCGCAGCAGCTCTGCTTTCCCCCACCCCACGCCCCAGCAGCCAGAGACCCCGCTCTCCATCACGCAGCAAGGGTGAGGGAACGTGCCCAGGGCCCCCGGAGCAGACATAACTCATACAGTACTGGCCAGAGTGCGGCACAAGCCTGTCCTGGACCGGCCAGTGCTGGGAAGCAGACCCACCATCCTCTCCCAGGGTCCTTGCTGGGGCCGGTTCCCGAATAAAGTGGGGCAGTGAAGGAGGGGCAGGCTGCTGGGGCCTCGGACAGCAGGGTCTGTGGGGGTCGGACGGTGATGCGAGGAGACTCAGGCTGTGCCCTGGGGCTGTGCGGTGCCCCGGTGAGCTGAGGCAGAGAGGCAGGACTCACAGGGGGTTCCCTGGGGCAGGCGCCTTCAGTCTCCCAGAGAAGGACAGATTGCTTTCCTACTCAGTAACTGGGGGGAGGGGGGCCAAGAGAATGCAGGGCTGAACGGAGAAAGAATTTGGGGGCCCAAGAGCGGGCCAGGCAGGTCGTAGTTCAAACAGGGTTGGTGCTTGAGAAAGTCCCCTTAGGTACGTAACAGCCGTGGTGAATTTCTGTCCCCTTTCTCTCTCTCTTCCTTTGTCTGACTGCCAAATATTAGCATGGAAGGAACCCGCTAACCCTTTCCAGGGGTGGGCACTCCTGGAGCCCCAGACCCTTTCAGGGCTTTCTCTCAATCCTCAAGTGCTTTTAAAAAACCATGTTGGGTTTGTAACAGCTGAGGTCAGGAGGTGCCAGAGGACGGGACCGTGAGGAGGGTCCCCTGGCGCGGCTGTGTTTCTGCAGGACCGACCGGACAGGGGGGCGGGCGTCATGTGACAACACCCGGCTGCCATGAACGGCACTCGGCTGCTTGAAAGGATCCAACAGAGCTTCGACTTCAGAAATAACTCTGTTCCATGGGGTCGCAGTTGGGCTCGGGGATTGCTCTAAATCGAAACCAGCTGTTTCGTCCTGTTAAACTGAGGGGCTGAGTTACGCAGACTCCTCGCGGGAGCCGCAGAGCCGGGAGACCCCTGCTTGGAGACGGGGCCCACGCCCAGCACGGAGGTTCCAGGCCCTGCTCCGCAGCCGTGTGCGGTAGTTTTGGCCGAGCACCCCTGAGTTGTCGAGGGGCAGAGGTGAGGTCACTAACCCGGGCTTTCCAGGAACACGCTGCTGGAAAGGGGCGCGTCCTCCCCTTGTCTCGCCCGAGGGGCTCCTTCAGGAAGTGCCTCTTGTTCACGTGGAGATTCAGAGCAAGAGCTGGTTTTAGACGGCTTTTATTTTGTTGTAAAGGGACGGCACGCACATGACAGGAGAGCCTATGCCCCAGAAGGGCTCTGAAGCCCCCTGCCCTGCACCAAATTCCCAGTCCGTCTTCTCGGACCCTACGGCCCCTCATTGTACCCGGTGCCTCATCCCAGAAGTTTCTCAGGGATCAGGAGGTCAGGCGGCAGGGTTGTGAGTTTGGGGGGCTGATGGCCAGGTTTAAACCCCACTTTCCTTCTTGTCACTGGCTGTGTCACCTTGTTGCCCATTAACTCGGGCCTCTGTTTCCTGTTCTGTGAAATGGGCACAACTTCCTAGCTCAGAGGGTTAGATGAGGAGATGCACGGTGAGCTCCCAGCACAGGGCTTGGCATGCGGCTATCTCTCCCTCTGTTATGACAGCACTGAGGGGTCCATTCCAAAGGACTGGGCAGTGCGAGGGGCTTCCCCTCTTTAACTCTTTCAAAACCCTGGCCCCCAGCTGGGCACACCTGTGCATCAGTTTGTGTGTCCATGGGGTCCCAGCACACCCCACCCCTGCCACTGAGATGGGGTACTCTTGGACACGACACCTGCTCCTCTCATCGGATCCCCACGCCCAGCCTGTTCTGCCCTGGGAGCATGCTCTGTCTGCTTCTCAGTGGGAGGCCCAAGCTCCCTGGGTTCGGCCTGTCTGTGGCCTCTTGCTGGGTCCAGTCTCGGTTGAACCCAAGGAAGGAAAAGAAGGTGCTGTCTCTGAGCTGTGGGCAACCGGGGACCCTCGGTCTGCAGGGCCCTGCGGGACAGCGAGGGGGACCAGCAGGCAGCAAGTCCAGGTGCCTTGTCTCTAGGAAAAGTGGCTGTGGGAAGGGGGTGACGTCCAGAACAGTGCCGGTGGACTTGTTTTGGACCCGTGGAGTTCAAGGGGGCCACCACGCAGGCGTCCGCTGGGAATGCTGGCTGCCTCGTGACCACGGAGCTCAGAGCCGGCCAGCCGCCGCCTCTGTAGAAGGTGGCTTGTAGGATTCTGGCCCCGGCTAGGGCCCTATCCCTGAGGACACATGGCCTGGGGCAAGGGGAGGATTTGAGTAGAGAGCGGGAGGCCCCTGGGAAAGGCTCAGTTTGGGGGGTGGGACCCAGGGAAAGAGGGAGGTGGGGAGGGACGAATGAGGAGGAGGAGGAGGGAGGAGACCCAGACCCGGACCCCTGACTCTTCAGAGTGGCCTCAGTCCCTCCGAGGAGCACCCCCAAGGAGATGGCACTTGTGCCATTGTCTCTGGTCAAGAATCAGACTGACGGTGGCAGAATTGGGGTTTGGGCTGAAATCTCCCCAGGGGGGCCCTGGAGGCCTGGGCCGGAGAGCACTGGAGCAGGGCCACACCAGGGGCGACGGGCCACTGTTAACCTCTGCATGGCTCTGCCAGAGCCAGAAGATTTCAGGGTCTCCCTGTGCCGGGTCCCCTTGGTCACCGGCTGCCAGAAGCAACCTTGAGCCCCATGTGGCGGACTGCTGGGGTGCCCTTGACGCTGAGTCAAAGGCCTGCCCCTGGGGAGCAAATGGGCCTTGAGTGGGGTCGAGAAACCAAGGAATGCCCTACCCACTCTTGGGCGTTGGCCATGGGTGCCCCTTGTAGTAGGAGGAAAACCCGACAGCCTCTGGGCGCAGGCACTGTTCGTTGGAAAAGTCTGGGCAGACAGACCCCTGCATGGAAATCAGCTCGTGTTCTAAAGGTTCAAACCCAGACAGAGCCGGGGGAGAACTGGGAAAGTCCCCGAGGTGTGGTGGTTGCAGGCTGTGCACACGGTGGCATCTGGGTGGACGGGGACCAGGCCAGCCATACCCCAAAGGGCTTTCCAAATGGCCCTGGAGGAAACCAGTAGCTCGTTTTGGAGACCCAGGTCCCACGCAGAGGGTGAAGGACGGCCCGTGTTTAGCTGCTCATGCTCACACAGGGGACACCGGGGTTCTCAGAGGCTCACCCTCCAGGTTTGCCTCATGACCACCTGCCCACATGGAGAGAGCTTGCAGGGACAGTAGAGACGCGCGCCCCGTGCCCGGAGCCCCTCAGGGTATTTGCTCTCTCTCTGTTCCCCGCTTCCTCCCATTCCTTCTCTGATGCACCCGAAGCTGGACCACAAAGCCTGGGACATGGGGCACCCCTCTCCCGAGGATAAGCGCTCTCTTGCATCCCCCAAATCCTGTCACCATGCATGAGAATTAACACCATCTCCCGAGAGTATCCACTGTCCTGCCACATGCACGTTCCCTGACAGCTCACAGAAATGTGAAGCAGCGCCCGTCACCATTCACCCATCCTACGGGTCGTCTCCCTAGAGACTTCCCACCTCCCATGACGCCAGGTCTAGGGAGCCCAGGTGGGGAAGGGCTGACTCTGTGCTAGCCCCAGAATGAGGTCCCAGTGGAGGTCAGGGCCGGTGATGGTGGAGGTCATGGGAGGCGATGGTGGAGGTCATGGGAGGTGAT